>CAUYQV010102172.1:0-29321 GCA_963574575.1 Galagoides demidoff
TTGATCCATTTGTGGATCAATGGGCACTTGGGCTTCTTCCATGATTTAGCAATTATGAATTGGGTTGCAATAAACCAATAAACATTCTGGTTCAAATATCTTTGTTGTAATGTGATTTTTGGTCTTCTGGATATATACCTAATAGAGGAATTGTAGGATCAAATGGCAGGTCTATTATTAGTTCTCTAAGTATTCTCCAAACATCTTTCCAAAAGGGACGTATTAGATTACATTCCCACCAGTAGTGTAGAAGTGTTCCCTTTTGTCCACATCCACGCCAGCATCTCTGGTTTTGGGATTTTGTGATGTGGGCTAATCATACTGTAGTTAGATGATATCTCAAAGCAGTTTTGATTTGCATTTCTCTGATGATTAATGATGATGAGCATTTTTTCATATGTCTGTAGGCCATGTGCCTGTCTTCTTCAGAGAAGTTTCTCTTCAAGTCATGGCAGCCATCTTGAGCCCATGAGGCAACAAGCCTCATGGCTTGAGCTGTTGACCCAAGTTCTCTTCTGTGCTTAAGCATCCTAAATGACACAAGGCATGAGAGATGATCTTCACTTGCATCACTACTGTAGGCCTCTCTGAAAAAAAAAATGGCATGATCAAGGAGATCTCTCCTTGCCTTTTAATATTATTTTATTACCATCCTCCTTAGTAGAAAGCGAGGATGGAATATGCTGGCTACTCGCAAGAACAGAATTATGTGGTCACCACCATGAAATGGTTGCACAGACATATCAAGTATTCTTCCTTTATCATGGTGACATTGGCCGAGAGGTTGGCATGTGGAACATGTGGCCATCGAGAAGGAGGAGCCTCACCTCTCCCCTTGTCACATCCATCTCTAGTTTCTGGTGATTTCACAACTTAAACACTTCTTGCTTGCTCATTTCTCACTCTCTCCACTGTCACTCTGGCAATTTTTGACCTGAGTAATGATGATGGCCTCCATTGTCACTGAAAACTCAGGTTTAGCCTTAGTCCCCTCTGATTTTCTTGCCCCCCTACAGCAGCCGGAGTAATCTTTTAAAAGCATAAACCACCCTCACCTCGCCCTCCAACCCCCTTCCCAGAGTATGGATGTTTTAACTCAATAACTAAGAAAATGACATGGAGGTTATCTTGACCACTTTGATGAGAGTATTTCAAAATGTACATGAAAACAGCACACTGTACCCCATGATTGCACTAATGTACACAGTTATGCTATAAGAAATATGAAAAAAAAAAGAAAAAAGAAAAGCATAAACCAAATCATTTGTTCCCCCGCTGAAAATCTTTGCCTGCCTTTAACCCTTAGACTCTAACATCTCTCAGGAAATCAGTCCAACCCGTTTGAGGCGTGGCCCCAGCCACCCGCCCAGTTCTCTGCCCTTCTTCAGCCTAGTCTTGAGTGCAGATGCCACCACACTGGCCTACTCAGAGTCCCCCTTCCACTCACTGAGCCCCTAGGCTCAGAGTGTTTGCACATGTTGTTCCTCCTGTCTAGAACCATCTTTCAGCCTCACTTTGCCTGGTTAACTCCACCAGGCCTTCAAGAGTTCAAATGAACTCTTCGCCCCAAGAGAGAAGCTTTCCCTGCATCTCAATGGGCTCATTGCATTTGTCGCAGATGCTGTTTACATTGGTTCATATTTAACCAACACCTGTTTCCCTAGCAAGACCACAAGTCACATAATAACTCTGTATTTCTTCTAATGTCTTGTCCTCAGAAGGCAGCATGGAACGGGTACACCCTAAACATTTTGGAATGGATGATTGAAACTGCTTTTCACATTTTAGTTTTCATTGTGTTCTTGTCCCCTTGGTCTATCTGATCTTAGGAGGTTCTCCTGTTGTTTTGAAGACAGAGAAATCAGGGAGGGTATGGTGGTGTCACATGGATTTGTTCTGGGACTGAAGGATGGGGCTAGGAAGAATAGGAGGAAGGAGACAGATATGGGTGGGGAGGATGGATGAGCAAAGACCTGCAATGGAAATGCTGTTCATAGATGGGGGCTCGAGGAGTGAACAGAAACCTGCCTCAGTCACCAGCTATCTAAACTTTAATTAATCAGTTCAACAACCCGGTACTGTGCACATGTACTCTGTGATTTGGTGTAAAGAAGACACAACAGGGAGGGACAAGTATACGGCTGATTGACAGCTGTGGCTGCAGGTGTTCTTGGCACTCAGGTAGGTGAACTTCACCCAGGTGGAGGGTGTGAGAAGTCCCCAGGCTTCCCAAGGGAGCAGTTTTCAAGGATGCAGGAGGGGAGCACTGGAGAAGCACACACCTCTGATAGTAGGAGGAATCCAGTGCCCTGCAGGGGGCTTGCTGGGTTGCAGGGGAGAGTTGGTGTGGGGCCAGATCCTGAGGACCCTGCACACAGAAGCACTCAGGCTCTATCCTGACTGTCACTGGGAGCCCCTGGAAAGGTGGGGAGGGCCCTGGTCTCCCTTGCAGTTTATTTCTCAATGTAGCTGCTTGAATGATTGCAGGGAGTTGAAGGGTGGCCTCCCCCGCAAAAGATGTCTGTGCTCCAGGGCCTGTGAATGAAAAAAGGGCCTTCTTTGGAATAAAGGGTCTTTGCATATGTGATAAAATTATGGATCTTGAGATGAGATTATTATGGGTCAGGTTGGGTCCTAAATCCAATGCCAGGTGTCGTAATAACAGAAGGGGAGAAGCCACACTGAAAGGAGGATCCCCTCTTAGGAGGCAGAGATGGGAGTTTTGCAGCCACAAGCCATGGGATACCTGGAGTCCCCAGAAGCTGGAAGAGGCAGGCAGGAAGGATTTTTCCCCCTGAGCCTTGAAGGGAAAATGGCCAGCTGAACGCTGATTTTGGACTTCTGGTCTTCAGAATTGTTAAGAGAGTAAATTTCTATTCTTTTTGTCACCTGGTTTGAGGTTCTTTGTTACAGCAGACCTTGAAAATGAGTGATTTTTTTCCAAAATAAAAATCTAAAAGTGTCATTCCTCTGTGGCCTCATAGGGCTCATGAGGTCCCCACATGTGCAGCAGTGAGTAGTGTTCTGGGTGCTGACCACACGTCTCTGCCTGTCCTGCCCTCTCAGCCTGCTCTCACCCGCACTCCGTCTCCAGCGCAGTGAACCTCTGCAGACCCTGTTGGACTCTGTTGCCTCCAGGCCTTTACCGTGGCTGTTTCTTGAGCCTGGAATTTCCTTCCCCACCTGGCTTCCAACTGGCTCCTTCCAAATTGAGTTCTGCCATTTCTTCCCAATGATTCCTCTGATCTCAGCTTGACTGTCACCTCCTCCAGAAAGCCCTCCTCCACCCCCCAGGCCAGTGAGGGGGCCTCCCTTGGGCTGTCAGAGCATTTGTCACATGGTATTGAGAACTGACTCAGAGAAAGTCCTATCTTGTTCCAGCATAATCCTGGGAATGTGACCCAGGGTAGGCTGCATAGAAGCTACTCAGTTATTATCTGTTGAATGAATAGGTCAGACACGGCACAGCCTGAGCATGCTGGAGGTAAAGCAGATGGGTGCAGGAAGAGTGGGGAGGGAGAATAATCAGGGCTTAGTGACTGGTGGGGGGGTGGGAGGCAATTACAGTGAAGGATATCCCCTGTTGTCTGGCTGGTGCCTGGTGGATGGTGAGGTCATTGAAAGGGGAAGGAGAAGGGGGCAGTGGATTATCAATTTGGGCATATCAACCAAGAATTCACAGATGCCTTGACTTCCGCACAGTGGGGAAATTGTTTTTTCCTTGGAGGCAAGGGTGGGGGCCATTCCACTCAGAAGTGGGTGTCTTCCTGTTAAAATGCCATGGTGTGTCTCACACCATGAGAGGAGACTCAGATAAGGGCTGCTGGTAGCACGTGTGAGGAAGTCTCAGGCAGAGGTACCATTCCTGGCCTGCAGGTGGTGACGGCAAACATTCCTGGTCACAGCAGGTGCAAACAACTGCTCCCAAGTATCACCAAAGATACTTAAAGACAAGAATCTTTAAACTTGTAGTAACTGAGAGCCATTCAAAGATAGATAAAAGGTCTAGATTTCATGAGTGTCCCTGGATCATCTTAACTGTAGTCATAGTCTCACCCAGATGGCCCAGAGCCTGCTGCAGGCTTTGGTTGACTTGTCTCCTCACCTGGATAAGACCCTGTCTGTGCCCCACACCTTGGATGAATGTGTGGGAAATTGGGTTTGGGGGAGTGGAGTCAGTACATAGAGAGAGGCCTCTGACATGTTGGTATGGTCATGTTGTCTAATTCATGAAGACCTTTTAAAAATATAACTTTGAAAAAAGATACACACTCTGCAATATTATTCGGTGTTAAAAAGGAAGGAAATTTGGATACTCACTACAACCTGGATAGGCCTTGAGGACATTATGCTGAGTGAAATAAGCCAGTCACAGAAATACAAAGACTGTATGATTCCATTTGCGGGAGCGACCTTGAGTCATCAGATTCATAGAGACAGAAGGTAGAATGGTGGTTGCCATGAACCTGGGGAAAGGGATAGGGAGTTAGTGTTTAAGGGGTACAGAGTTTCAGTTCAAAAGGATGAAAAAGTTTTGGAGATGGATGATCATGATAGTTGCATGACTTTATGAATATACTTAATACCCCTGAACTAGGCACTTATAAATGGTTAAAATGATAAACTTAATGTCATGTATCTTTTAGCACAACATGAATGGGAAAAATATACAAAACTTTTTTGAAGAGCTAGAATTTTTATCCAACATTTACCAGACTTTTTAACAAGCTACAGAGTGAAAAATAAATAACTTTGAACATCGTGGAAAGAGAGACTGAGGACTCTCTAGCAGGCGGTCTTCAAACTATGGCCTGGGGCACACATGCAGCCCACCTAGGACATTTATCCAGCCCGCCGGGTGTTTTTGCCAATGCTGCCTGTCCTGCTTAGCAGCCAACTTGTCCCAGGGCCCGCAGTCCGGCCCTCCAATGTTCTGAGGGACAGTGAACTAGCCCCCTGTTTAAAAAGTTTGAGGACCCCTGCTCTACAGTGTGTATAAAAGAAAACATTCCAATGTGGATGGAGAGGAATGAAAGAAAGGAGAGTGAATCTGGGAAGAGGACTAGGGAGACAGGAGTGTACGTGGTCCAGTGCCACGCCTTGTCCACTGAATGTCACAGAGGTAGGGATTTATACCATATCTGTGCTTAAGTTAACGGTTCCATTACAGTGTAACCAATTATCGTTAGAGCTACTGAGTGAACTACACAAGTTCCCATCCTGAGGTGAGGGCTTGGACATTCTTGAGTCTTCTCTCTGTGGAGTAGATGAAGTCTAGAGCTAGGACCTTCTCTAGGACCTTCTCTTGGTATAGTTCCCTGTCTATCTCCCCATCATAGTCTATCAGAGATCTCCACTAAAGCTTCCTGTGATGATGAAAATGTTGTCTAATTGGCACTGTTCCATATGATGGCTATTGAACACTTGAGATGTGGCTACTGAGACTGAGGGATGGAATTGAAAATTGTATTTAAATGTAAGTTTAAACAGCCACATGGTCAGTGGATACCATTTTGGACTGCCTAGGCTAGGCTCTAATCTAGCATGGGTGTCATGCATTACCTGCCCTCCAGATGGAATTAGAACTCCCCAGATGGCTTTGGGCTGGCTGATGTCTGTTACGTGGGCCATCAAGAGTCCTGGCTCCTTCTTAGGAGTTGGGGAGGTATGATGATGTAAGGTGGGGTCCCTGGGGTAAAGGAAGCAGGGACTAAGGCAGCCTTAAAAGTGAGGTCCTTTGCAGAGCATAAGGTGACTGACTGTTCTCTCCATGCTCCCTGGAGTGGTGTTTCCCATTGCAGGTGGCCAGGGGAAAAGTGAATTAATTGTGTTCCATAGATGTCTCAGGACCTCAGTGTCTGCTTTTCTCCTGGAACTGGGGTTGAGAAGGACTGATATAAAGATAAGGCTCTGAAAAGTAAAAATGATGCACTGAATTCAACCTTCTCATTCCTTCCAAGGACATTTTTCTTGGACCTACAAAAACAGCAGGTGTCAGAATGGAGTAACAGCCTGTGGTATGCCAAGTCTCCTGATATAGGACTTGCCTGATGACTTCTGGTACATAAGAAATTTCTTTTCCTTCATCCTCCAAGAAAGCAAGTCTAGCCAACCTCCAAGCCATCACCATCCTGGTTTTCTTCACCATCACCTGCACCCTCACCCCCTTCCCCATCACTGTCCTTAGGACACTAGAATGGACCGGATTTCAGGTGATTGTGCCAGGTCCCAAATGGTTATGGTCTTAAATCCTCCAAGAGCTTCCAAGTACAGGCAGAGATACAGAATGTAGGTCATGCTTGCCACATAAAACCTATCCTGAGAACTTATGTATAAATCAACTCCTGGACTTATGACAATATATAGCTTACTCTTTAATAGAATACAGAAAAGTACGATGAGGAAAAGAGGTATATATACATGTGTGTTCACATATATATGTGAGATTCAGAAAATACGGAACTAGGAACTCAAAAAAGCACAAATGAAAAGTTCAAGTCTCTTTCCCCTCTGCCTCAATTCCCCCTTCAGAAGGTAACTCTTATGTTTTCTTGATTCCTCCCAGAAATTAAAGAAATGTGACTATATGTTGAAGTGTTCATGTCCATGCACATCCATACACATAATTTCCAGGGGGATCAAAATATATAGGCATAAAGACTGGCCTTTTCGCATGCTGTGTGTGGAGATCTTTACTCTCAGCACAGGGACACTCCCCTCCTTCTTTGTTCTGGCTGCAGAGTTTTCCATCAAACGGCACTATGGGTTGAACTGTCTACCTGCCGCTCAATGTACATAACCCCAATATCTCAGAACATGACCTTGTCTGGAGAAAGGGTATTTATGGAGGTAATCAAGTTAAAATGAGATCATTAAGGTGGCCCTCCTACAAAAGCACAGATGTTCTTATAGAAAAGGGGAATCTGCACACAGAGATGGACGTATGCACAGGGAAGATGATGGGTGGACACAGGGAGAAGATGGCCATTTGCCAGCCAAGGAGAGAGTCCTTAGGAGAAACTGACCTGGTAAACACTCTGATCTTGGTCCTCCAGCCTCCGGAGCTGTGAGACAATAAATCTTTGTTATTTAAGTCCCCCTGTCTGTAGTGCCTTGTCATGGCAGCATGAACAAACTGATGTATGTAGTGTAGGGTGCATCCTAATTTGTCTACTAGTCTCTGTTATGAGCACTTTGAATTCAAAAGAGTATTTCTAACACATTAAAGCAAACTGTAATGGAAAGAACCCTTCCAGTAAGTTCTTTTTTTTTTTTTTGCAGTTTTTGGCCAGGGCTGGGTTTGAACCCATCACCTCCCACATATGGGGCCAGTGCCTTACTCCTTTGAGCCACAGGCACCGCCCAGTAAGTTCCTTTTGTTTATAGAACAATTACTTAACCTTTCATTTTTCAGACTGGATTATTTATTTGTATTGCAACATGTCCAGCTTTTTTTTTTTTTTTTTTTTTTTTTGCAGTTTTTGGCCAGGGCTGGGTTTGAACCTGCCACCTCTGGCATATGGGGCCGGTGCTCTACTCCTTTGAGCCACAGGTGCCGCTCATGTCCAGCTTTCTTGAAGTGAGCCCACCTGTGAACAGGATGCCCCCTCACAGGGGGACAGGTACAATCACAGAGGTTTCACACTTCACAGTGAAGACATGAATGGATGGAGAGTCAGGTGACATTATTAGGAATCTTTTAGTTGCGAGTGACAGAAACTCCACTTGAACTAGCCTAAGGGAAAAAGGAAATCAATTTTAAGGTTGGTTGTCTTGCAGGATCTAAGGATAGCTGGGCTGTGGGGAAAACGGACCAGGAACCAGGTACCCTCAGAACCTGTGACTTTAGTCCTGCTTGCTCCTCTCTAACATTTGATTAATTTCCCTCCTCTTCTAGGAATCAACCTCCCCAGCTTTTGTGGCCTGCCTTTGAAAAGACTCTGATGGGTTCAGCTTGGGACAAGTGGTCACGCTAGGACCCACGTCAAGAGAGAGACTTGCTGGTACTGACTTGACAGCAACCTTGGGAGCCCTTTGGATGATGAGAGGGCAGTGGTGTGAGGGTGGGCCGGGGGCTATCACTCTAAAGGGGCGTGTTCGAGCAGACAGCAGCCTCCTAATTGTTTTGGATGAAAACTCCCTGGAAGAGGTGCAGTTTCTGCAGTGCCATCGTTTGGAGAAAACCTCAGGCTTTGTGATGCCCTCCCTGAGGGCTCTGGCTGTGCCGTCTCTGTAGGACTCAGAGAAGACCCTCTACCCAAGCAGAGGCACCTCGGACAGTTGGGGCCCACCAAACGCACCCCTCTTCTGCAGCTGTTCGATCCCTCTGGGCAGAAGGGGAGAACAGCAGGCATGATTGTTGAAACCAGGCCGGGCTCTGCCTGCAGGAAAATCCGGGCTGTGGTGGCGGTTCAGCGCCTGCCAAGTGAAATACCAGTTAGGAGATGTCACTGGCATGCAATTTAAAGAATAACTTGACTAGTACTTGAGGTTATTTAGAAAATACCTTTGGTCACATGCTTTCCAGAATGTTATGTACTTGAAATGAATCATCTCTCCCCAGCCCAGAGCGGATTTAATTACAATCCCCTCCCATGTTACTTCTTTTAAAACTTGACCTTCTTTTCTGGTTGCTATTCAAATTCGGCAAAATATCAACTTGGTTTTCTTTTTTGGAAGCCGAGGAGGAATCTTTCTATAGCTGAACAGTTTCAGACAAGAAGAAGGGACCGAGCTCCACAGGGAGAAAGCTTATAATACAGCCATGGCAGCAGATTACCTTTACTAACTGGGAAAATGTCATTTATTTTCGTGGGCTGTAAGATAATTTGTCTCAACACCGTACCCAGCTTGTCAGTGAAAACAAACATCTGAGGTTCCTAGTAACCTGGAGAGACTATGCCAGCCACTCATGCTTGTCTCTAGGTGAGGTTCATATTCAATGCTAGGATTTTAGGGATGATGTACTTGACACAAGCTTTGCTTTTCTCAATCTGAGCATCCTTGCTGGCTTATGACATTGTATTTGGAGAACCACCGACTCTAGGGTGGTCTCCCAACCAAGCCTGCATGGCAAGGCACCTCTGGCTTGCCCGAGCATGGTTTGTTCAGCAGGTGAAAATTCCAGTCTGCTCTCAGGCCTAAAGTTGCTTCTGCTAGGACTCTTCTATCCTAGTGGTTTGATGTGGGCTCTGGAGTCACACAGACCAGCTGTTGCATCTCGGCCCTGCCATTCACCTAAGCTTTCTGAGTCTTAGGCTCCTCCTTGGTCAAATGGGGATAATAATAATAATAGCACTCACGTCATAGAACTGTCATAAGGATTAAATGAGATAATCTAGGTGCCTGCAGCAAACAGGGATTTCAGTGTATGGGAGTCTGTTCTGTGATGACTACAACACTCAGCTCAAACCAGAATCAGGCAAGTTCTGGCAGTAAAGCCAAAAGCAAAGGTTTCCAGTTGCAAATTTATAATAACGAGTATTTTAGACTTCTAGGATGCTTGGACTTTGTAGTGTGATCACACCAGTCCCTGCATTTTATCTGTCCTCAATCCCCACGAGAGAGGCAGGGCAGTGGCATCTGCCCAGTCTGGATGAAGCAGCCAAGCCTCACACACCCTCACTGGCATAGTCCAGCACCAAGGGGAATGGATTGACTGTGCACAGGACATTGCAGTGGGACAGTGCCCTTGGGTGTGCAGGATAAGGGAGGAATCTGGAACAGCAAGACATTTGGACCAGATTTTAAGCTCTTGAGCACAGAAACTGTGGCTCAAATTCCTTCACAAACATCACAGTTCCTAGCATGGGCTCTGTGTCCATTAGGTGCTCAGCAAATACCTTCTCTGCCCATAAACCTACTCTCTGAGGCCATGCCTAGGTTGCCCTGGGCAGCCTTTGTGACTGACCATTCACACTTTAAAAGTTATAAATCAACCAAAGTGGTTATTCATCTCAAGTGCCAGGATGGGCTTAATTGAGTGGCCTCCGATCCGGAACCTGTAGATGGCCTAGAGCCAAGAGAACAAGTCCTGGGGCCAGACCTGGGCAGGTTCATGAACTTCTCTGAGCCTCAATGTAGCATTTTTAAAGCAGTATCAATAATATTCACCAGGCAAGATTTTTGTGATTGAGAAAAAACGGATATAAAACAACTGGCAGGTGATAGGAACCTAACAATGTTGATTAGGCTTTTTCAACCTGCTTTTTGGTTTCCAGTTGAATTGTTGTCATCTCCGAATGTTAAGCGAACATTGCACAATTCGATAAAATGTTAGAGTTTTCACTCTTGTTTTCCTGATATTTCAAATGAGTTGTTAGAACTGGCAAGATATTGACCTCAGAGAACCACATGAGTGGGTGATGTCAGTTGGGAGTTGATCAAAATCTATTGGCCTCATAGAGGCTCTCACAGTGACAGAGAGTGATAGTGGGGGAATGTTCAACTTGGCCAGGAATTTTATCTTCTCGAAAAGCCACCACAGGTTCCTTGGGATCCAGAACCTTCCATTCTTTCCTAGCCCCCAGACCTCTTCTCCCCTCCCTCCAAAAATCAAGCTTGGGAGGGGCGTACTCTCCCTGACAAAGGCACTTTCAGGTATAAGATTAAAGTATTTTAATAGTATTTTTCCCCACAGGTATTTGAAATAGGCTATGTGCAGGAACTGAGTCTTGAACTAGATGAGTAAATCAACCAAGTAGTGACGTCTGCTGTGTTCTGCATAATTTTTGCAGTCACAGCCAAGGTGACCGGTAGCTGTGTGCCCTGCAGAATTCCCAGCTGCCCCTTCCTGCCTCTCAATTATTCCTGTGCATCAGCCCACCTTCCCCACCTGCACTGAGAGACCTCAGCTGGTCCTGATTCACCCTTACCCTAGAGTCCTTTAAATACATGCCATTTATTGTCACAATTTAGGGAGAAAAATAAGAGGCTAGAAAGACAGGCAACCCCCCTTAGGGTAAGATGGCAAGGAATGGCATCTCTGAGGAGACTGCCTCTCCACAGAGACCAAGGGGTGTCAAGGAGGGAGTCATGGAGGGTGGGGGGTTGAGGGCCCCAAGGTGAGGAAACAGCCCCCACAGTGGCCTATGGTGGGAATCTGTGCAGAGGGGTGAGATCTGAGTGAGAGAGGGCAGGTGGGCTGTGCTTAGACAGGCAGGCAGGGCACTGATATATGCCTTTTAGGTCTTGGGAGGCTTTTTTTTCTTTTTGAGACAGAGTCCTACTCTGTCGCCCTGGGCAGAGTGCCATAGCATCACAGCTCACATTAACCTCCAACTATTGGGCTCAAGAGATCCTCTGTGCCTGCTACAACACCTGGCTAGTTTTTCAATTTTTAGTAGAGATGGGGTCTCACTCTGGCTCAGGCTGGTCTCTAACTCCTGAGCTCATGTGACTCACCTGCCTTGGCCTCACAGAATGCTGGGAGTACAGGTATGAGCCACGGCCCCTGGGGCAAGTTGGAGCCTTTGACTCAAGCTGTGTCTGGGAGGGAGGAAGCACCTTGGCTGTGACACACAATAAAAGAGCAAAAGGGAAGATGGGCTGAGGCAAAGGAGAAGCCAAAAGCGTTAGATCCACCATGGGCTGGAGGAAACCTGGGCTGGGTGCTGCCGACAGGGAGCTGGCCTCTTCAGAAAGCCCTCCTTTGGAGGAATTTTTGCTTGTTTTTTTAGGAAACAATTTGTTCAGCTTTATGTTTGAAGCAGAATTTATCACTAAGTCTTCACGTAAAGGACATTGAGTTATACATAGAACAATGCATCCATCATCAGTTTTGCAGTAGATTTCACAAATAGTAAGTTTTATGTCGCTTGACATTGATATTTTCTTACCTCCCCAGTGAAAGTTAGACCTGTGTACTGATGACCTATAACCCAGTGCTGAATACGTGACCCTCCTATTGATGCATGGAGGATTTACTTTTATCTTATTTGTTATTTTTAAGGTTTTTGCCAAGGACACTGACATTGGCACTTGAGAAAAATGAAGCTTTCAAGATATGCTTTTGCTCGGGAGACAGATAAGCCTTTGTGGGAAGAGCTCTTTTCTAACCCCCTGGAAGCAATCTATTTATACCCTGAAATCCGAGTTTTTAGGGGAATGTATTATTATTACAGCTTGCATAACCACAGTTGTGTCGGAGGACTCTTTCTGCTGTCCCAGAATCATCAAAACCGTGTTCCAAGGCCTCCATCCTGACAGGTGGAGTTTGCTCACTGTATTCTCTGTGCATTCTCTGTGCACCGACTGCCCTATAACTCTATCAGCAGCCTGTTTGTTCTAGGACTGTGCAACCCAGTGACAAAGACAAGTGCTTATTGCTAACATTGCCTGTTAAGGATTATGGATACAGCCCTGCAAGCCTCGAAAGTCATTTCTCCTGGCTCTAACTGCAGGTGAGACCACCACAGATGGATAGCATCAGTTCAAATCAAGGGGAGCCCACAGAGAGACTGAGCACCATGTGTGTGTGTGTGTGTGTGTGTGTGTGTAGGGTGGGGTGGAGTCTGAGCAATTCCAGCCTCAGGAGGGTAGAGTTTGGAACATAGGTGAATGCAGGGAAGGTCAGGAGTGTCCCAGGAGGAAGGGCTGGATTGAGAAAAGGCAGCTGAGGGAAGGGCAGATTGCAATGGGCTGAGGCGACCTGGCAATGAGAGGGCTGACCCTGGGGAAGGATGGGGCGGGGGGAGCTGTGAGGCGGGGTCCTGCTGGGCAGAGGGTGGGGTAGGGCTGTGAGAGAATGCTGGAAAGGTAAAGGTGGGTGCAGCCAAGATTGTAGACAGCCTGGTAAAGGACTTTGGACTTGGATCTCAATTTAAGTGGTCACCAGACCTCTGGATTTCACAGATCATTGGCTTTCTTTTTTTTTAAAATAGATGTAAGGTAGAAAGGTATTAAGTGAGTTGCCAATTTAATTTTGCCATGTAAAGACACACAAGTAACCTCTATCTACTATCATCCTGCTTTTATAAAAGAAAGGAAATTTTAACATCCTTCAGGAAAAAATAATAGGATGAAATGTCAGAATAGAGAATGATTCTAAGAAAGGACATTTCTTAGACATTCGTCCCGTGTTTGCCCAAGACTGAGAGCACCACCCCAAACTGGCTGTCACACAGGCCAGCTCTGCCTTGGGCACCTGGGGTGGGGTGGAGATATCTCAGTCCTATGGTCTCAACCCTTTCTCCTCCTATAATGCCAGCCTCTAGTACAGCTACCTTGTCATTGTGTCCCATGGAACATGCATGACTGTCCAGCTGGCCCCTGGCTTCTAACTCTTACCTTCCTGATCAGTCCTCCACGCAGCAGCCAGGATGACCCATGTTCCTCTCCTGCTAATATCCTTCCACAGCTGGGGACTTGGCAGCGGACACGGGCATAGCGTGAAGTCCAACTCTAGAGCCCAGGTCCCCTTGAGTGGCATCTGTCTACACCTCTGACCTCACTGGCCCTCCCAAGAGCCACTGGCTACATGTATTTCTGCCCCTCCAGGGAGCCCCATTCTTGGTCGTCACCTCCTTGGTTGTCTCTTCCCCTGTCTGGAATGTGTTCCTCCTGCTCTCTGCCCGGGAGCTCCTCCTTACCCTGAGGCCTTGGCTGAAATAGAACTTGCACGTGATCCTTTCTGGGGTCCCACAGCCCTGCTGCCTACCTCTCCTCACCTGTGCTCTCCTTTCATAGCAGTGATTATAGTTTGAGTGTTCAGGGCTCCCAAGATCACACAACATTAGACTTGCTGGAGGGACCATAGGACTTGGTGTACAGCTTTATTCACAGCTAAGACTTATGGCTATGATGTAGGAAAGGTACACCGCTGGGTCACATGGGACAAGAGGCAGCGTCTGGAGGTCCATGTGATGCTTATGCCCCCCACCCCCCCCACGACGGGCCCTGTAGAGCGCCCCCCTCCCCCAGCAGTGAAAATGCAACTACTTGTGCATGAGGTTTCTGTCATGGGGAGTCCACTGAAGACTCAGAACCCAAAGTTTTTACTGTGGTGTGGCCACCTACATGCTCTCTGCTTACCATGTGCCAGAATCCCAGACCCCCAGGAAAAAGGCAGGCATTCAGCCCAGACCACACTGGCTGCATAGTCGAGGCACACTGGGAGGGAGCCACCTTTTCAGTTGACTGGGAGCACTGCAGGAGCCAAATTCCCAGACACCGGCCAAGGGCCACCTTGCAAACAGCCTGCGTGTGTAACTCGCTTCTGCATAGTTTGTGAGAACTTTATCTGTCTGACTCCTTGTGTGTGGTCTATTTTGTTCACTAGGCTGTATGTAGTGGGAGGGCAGGACCCTGGTCTGCCATGTTTACCATTCCCAGCATTTGGTACACAGCAGGTGACAAGCTCAAGAGCATAAAAGTCAGGCCAGGTGTGGTGGCTCGCATCTGCAATCCCAGCACATGGGAAGGCTGAGGTGGGAGAATCACTTGAGGCCAGGAGTTTGAGGCTGCAGTGAACTCTGGTTATACCACTAGGTGACAGAGTGAGAC
Source organism: Galagoides demidoff (assembly GCA_963574575.1). Taxonomy (NCBI): domain Eukaryota; kingdom Metazoa; phylum Chordata; class Mammalia; order Primates; family Galagidae; genus Galagoides; species Galagoides demidoff. The sequence continues at coordinate 14,503 of CAUYQV010102172.1, forward strand.
CCTATCTCCTAACAAAGAAAAGAAAGCCCATAAGGTGTCCGTAGGAGTCTGATTCTGGTCCACTACTTTTGAGCTGAGTCACTTTGGACCTACTAAGCTGCTTACCTTCTCTTGCACTGAGTTTTCTTATCTGGGACAAGGGGCTAATAGCAGCCCTCCCTCACAGAATTGATACAATTGCCACCTACTTAACAGTTACTTGCTCAGGTGATGCCACCTGAGACAGAGACCAGGAATTATTTGGCAGCTACAAACATGGAAACCAAGTGTGGATTCTAGAGCTATTTGTTAGGGAGAATTGAAAAATAAACAATGAAGCAAACAAAAACTGATCAGTCTTGGAAGGAAAGGAAGGATGAGAGCTGCAGTGCTGAGTCTGAGTGATGGAACGAAGCACAATTGTTGAATTTGGGATGAGGACCCATGTATAGACTGCGTAGGTTCTCAGTCCCTGCTTTCTCTTGGGGAGGTGTCCGGATTGGTATCACGGTCTTGATGAGCAATGCCCACCTCCCTCAGGTGTGTGCTAGCCACCCTGACCTCTGCCTGCTGTGCCCACCTGTCCCAGCCCCTGCTGCTGGCATGGCCATATTCTGCTCCAGGAGACCGACCACCTGGGTCTTGCTCACTGGATGGGAGCAGGTGGCACCAGGTGGGTTAGTGCAAGCTGGCCAGAGGGCTCTGACTCATGAGCCTGGCTTGAAAGGATGAGCTGGACCTCAATGATTTCTTTTCACAGGAACTTGTCTAGCTTACTCCTGGCTCTAAGAACAGGGCTGATTAGACTGAGATTATAGGGGTACAGTGAGGCAGACAGGGAAAGCCACTGTAAGTCGCAGTTAGGAGAGAGCAGAAATGGTGGGGCACAGGATAAAGAAGTGTGGACAGCAGTTGAAAGGCCAAAAGAAGTCTGATTCCTTAGCTTTGCCTTGGGCCTGGACAGTGTTCTCCCACCAGCTCCAGTGCACGTGCATTTTATAATTGGAGGCAATTTAATCACGTCACTAAGAGTTTGGACTCAGAGTGTCTAAGACTTGAATAGACTCTGCCTCGTGTAAGCTGTGTGACCTCGGGAAAGACCCTTAACCTCTCTGGACTTCCCTTTCCTCAGTTGTTTAGTAGAAGGAATTGTATCGCCAATTTTATGGGATTATTGTGAGATCTAAATGAGATCTGGCCAGTAAATGGCTTAGCATAACTTCTAGTTAAAAATGTTAGACAGTACTACAGTCTAGTCAGCATCACTTAAGGATGGGGGGACGTTCTGAGAAGTGGGTCATTAGGCAATTTTATTCTTGTGTGAATACCATAGAGTGCTCTTATACAAATGGATATGGTACAGCTGATACTCACCCAGGCTGTATGGGCTGCAAACCTGTAGGGCACATTGCTGCACCAAATATTGTAAGCAGCTATCACACAGTCAGAAGTACAGCCATGCACTCATAACTGTTTCAGCCAGTGACTGACCAGACCCACTACACATGATCCTGTAAGATTCTGATGGAGCTGAAACATTCCTGTTGCCTAGTGATTTGCGTTACAGTTGCCTGCAGTATTCAGTACGATAACATGCGGTGCAGGTGTGTGGCCTAGGTGTATAGCAGACTATACCAGTTAGGTTTGTGCAAACACAGCCTATCCTGTTCCCACAGTGATGGAATTGCTTAGGGACATGTTTCTCAGGATGCATCCCAGTTGTGAAGCAACACATGACTGTATTTATGCATTTAAACATATCTAAACATAGAATAGGTACAGTAAAAATACTGCATGAAAGACAAAAAAATGGTACAACTGCACAGGGATCCTCCATTATGGTCTTCTGGGACCACCATCCTATATGCAGGTTGTCATTGGCCAAAACATTATGTGGAACATGACTCAACTCTGTTTTGTGAGATCAATCAGGTGACTCTCTGTTTCTGATCATAGCAAATCAGAATACTGGCATAATGAAGGATCCTTTCCTCCTTAGGGGGATTCTTTTTTTTTTTCTGAGACAGCATCTCACTTTGCCACCCTCGGTAGAGTGCCCTGGTGGCACAGCTCTCCACAACCTCAAACTCTTGGGCTCAAATGATCCCCTTGCCTCAGCCTCCCAAGTAGCTGGGACTATAGGCACCTGCCACAACACCTGGCTATTTTTAGAGATGGAGTCTTGCTTAGGCTCAGGCTAATCTCAAACTCCTGAGCTCAGGCAATCCACTGCCTCAGCCTCTCAGAGTGCTAGGATTATAGGTGTGAAGGAGGGATTCTTACAGGGGAATTATTGTTCTTGACGCTTTGGCTTCCAGGATTCTTCCACCTTACCTGTGCAGAATGTGTAGATTTATTTAGCAGCACTTTTCTGACAACTGATTTCTTCTCTTTCAAAGCATTCAGAATTCTATTTCCATGGTTAACTATAGTTAGAATCCTTCCATCAATTTCCATAGAGTCCATTTGGTGAATTTTATGGTTTCTCTCAGAGTCTGCCTGTGGATAAAGTATGTATGTAGAGACTGTGTAACAAACAGTCTGCTAACATTTCCCAAACACTCTTATTATTTTGACCGATGTATATGTATTATTTCTTACAATGTTTAATATGTGTGACAAGCATCCAGTGATCCATTTAGCATTTGGGACAATGGAGGCCTTAAGAAATGAGGTGGTTGAACACTGGAGTGAAGCAGGAAGCTGGAACAGACCAAGGTCTTCTCGAGCCCTGGGACCTGCAAACATTCACACCCAGCTCCTTCTCATTCCCAGCCCCCTACAAAGTTAGAACAGCAAACCTCCTTTATCCATTTGTCAAAGTATCTCCCTCCCTCTCAGATGAGCCTTTCTGTTAAAGTGATGATGAAAATGACATTTCTTCCCACTACAGAATTGAAACTCATTTTAATGACAGAGCTCTTAAATGCATCCAATGAAATAAGACTCAGAGGAGTTGGAGAAGTGCATTTTCTTGTATCATGTTCTCACTATGGTTTCCTCTCTCAGATCTTTTTTATCAGGGAAGTGATGCACCCTTTGGTTAGTAGAATTGAATACCACCTTTTGAGTGTCAAAACCACAGTCTTTTAGATTATAGATGAATATGCAAAAAGGATGATTTTTTTTTTTTTCTAATGCTGACTTATAGCTAGAACAGACCACCACTTTCTCTCTCCCAGGCTGTTGGATCTGGCTCCCTGCACATCTGGCTTATTTCTGCCTCTCTACCTTCTACCCTTCCAGTTCCTCATCTACTCTGATGCCAGGATGAGCTTTCAAAAACTAGATCTGGTGCTCTAGTTAACAGCTATTGTTGGCTTCTCTCTGACCAGGATAAGATTCAGCATTGTTAGCCCATCTTGGGAGGCCTTTGGGGTTCCTTCCATTCTCCACCCATCTCTTGGTCAAGTACCCACCCTTCCAGCCCCCTTAATGTGCTTCACCCCTGGTGGCCTCCCTTCCTCAGAAGGGCCCTTTTCCTTGTGTAAAAAGGTCTGTCTGCTTGTTTTCTGCCTTTTAGGTCGAGGAATCCCTTAAATTCCCCCAACTCCAATGTTAGCTACTTTTTCCCTTTTCCTCCGAGGTGTGTTGTTTACTCCTCTCTCTATAGCACTTGTCATGCTGGGACTGTGGATCTTAGGACAGAGACATAGTTGACATAGAATTCTGGGAAGGACTGACCTAAAGAAAAGTTGTGAAGAAACCCAAGTGTCTCTAGCTTGGCCTCATCATCTCTTTCTTATCACAGAGCTTGGTGGCTCTTTTTTTTTTTTTTTCATTTTAAAACTGCTTTATTGAAATATAATTTACATATCATAAAGTCACCCATTTAAAGCGTACAACTCAACGGATTTTAGTATATAGACAATCCCAGACTTATGAGGCTTTGACTTAGGACTTTTCCACTTTATGATGTTGCAAAAGTGACGTACATTCAGTAGAAACTGTGCCTTGAGTACCCATACCACATTCTGTTTTAGGGTTCTCTCTCAATTCCTCACTGCTCTACTGCTCTTTTATCATGGCAAAACCTGCATGGGAGCCCAACATGTGGATCTTTATTATTGGAGAAGAGCCAAGCACAGAGGCTTTGGGCTGATTCTGACACTAATAACTGTATGATTTGTTCAAATTCCTTCATCTTTTTGAGCCTTTTGGTTCCTCTAGTCTGTTGATGATAGCACCTTTCCAACTGAGTTAGTGAGAGGATTAAGTGAAATGATGGGCGTGAACCCCATGTTTATGCTCTTAAGAGCTGCAAAAGTGGGGAAAAAACCTACGGAAGACACTCTTCTGGGTTTCCTTTTCTTTGTTCCTTCTTTCTTTGTGCAAAAACCAAACTCATATAAGATAATGCCTCTTAAGGCAACACACAAAGAGAAGGAAAAATTTTCTCTTAGACTACAAAAAGAAGTAGTATGTTTTAGTTCACCCCAACTCTGGACAAAGGGAACACTGCTCATCTTCATAACTGAGAATAGAATTAAGAGTTGAATTAGGAACTATGCCAAGAGCATTTGCCTCCCTCTTCTTCTGGTGTTTGAAGGCCTAAGCAGACAGCGGAAGTGTGTTTGGTCTGTGTGCTTAATTCCCTCAGCCCTCTGCTTCTTTTTTGTTGCCTATTAGGCACCAAGAAATGTGGTAAGATCTGAGGACTTATTGAAAAGTGACTGAAGACACAGTCTCAGCTCTTAGCTGTTCTGGGTCTGCAGTTGACATCATTAAAAAAATTTCTGTCACAGTGAGAAATGAACAAACTCATGGGCGCAGCGTGGCCTAATACATCCTTGTTATGGGTTGCATTGTCTCCCCTAAATAAATGTAGTAAATTTCCGAACCTCAGTGCCTCAGAATGTGACTGTTCTTAGAGACAGGGTCTTTACAGAGGTCAGTAAGTTAAAATAAGAATGAAGCCAGCATCTCCATGTCAGACCTCCAGCCCCAAGAATTAAGGAGAAAATGGCAGGAGCTTATCAGTACTATCCTCCACCAGGACTGGCCACGTGGGGCACTAGTATTGCCATGGTAGATTGAAGCAGCATTTAGGATGCAGAATTTAACTTATATATTGAATGTTAATGAATGTATTTGTGTTAGTCAGGGTTCTCCATAGAAACACACATACACACTCACATGAGAGGTGATTGATGAGTAGGGTAATCAGCTCACACAATTAAAGAGGCTGGGAAGTCCCATGACCTGCCTTCTACAAGCTGGAGAATCAGAACAGCCACTAATATAATTCAGCCTGAATCTGAAGGTCCAAGAACTCAGAGCTCCAATGTGTGAGGGCAAGAGAAGACAGATGTCCAACTTAAGAAAGTGAGAATTCAACCTTATTCTATCTAGGTCATGAAAAGATTCGATGATGCCTTCCCACGTTATTGAGGGAGATCTACTTTACTCATCCTCTTGATTCAAAGGTTAATCCCTTCCAGAGATACTTCACAGATGCACATCCAGAAATAATGTTTTACCAGTTACCTGGGCATCTCTTAGCCCAGTCAAGCTGACACATAAAATTCACCATCCCGGTATTATAGTGACAGAAACTCTTTAAAAATATTTATTATTCTAGCTTTATTGTACCTGCACCTGCATGTTCCTACTCCCACCCCCTCCCACACTCACCTCAAGGACAAGTGGAAAGATGAAGTCTTCGTACAGGAGTAGAACAGACACCACCAAACCCTGGTTATGATACAAGACTTGAGGCATGACATAGAAAAATGCTTATTCTCTAAGGTTAAAGGGGGGAAAGGAAGATGATAATTTTACATTTAAAATAGCTCTTGCTATGTAAAAATAACAAAAGCTCTAAGATCTATGCATGGAAAGGGGGTTGAAAGGAAACACAGACTTATATTGTTCTTGGTAATTGTTTTGGAAGCTGGTATTACAGTTTCTTTTTTTCTATTACCTACTTTTCAGAATTTCCCACATTTTCTATAGTAGGAATATTATTGTTCTAATAAAAATAAAATGAATGACCTGTGTCTTTTTTAAAGACCCCAGATTCGATTCGATAGCAATCTCTGGGGGGTACAGCCATCCCATGCCTGGTTTGGAAATCTTTCTCACTGCAAATCCAGTAAAATAGGGACTTAAAAAAAATTGAGTATTCACACCCAGATGATTTAAACCTTGAGATGATGATTCCTTATAGTTCCTATAAAGAGAAAGAGTCTACAGAGTAAATTTGTACCCAAGCCAGTTCAGCAACTAGCCTACTTTAAAAATCAAATCAAGTTGTTTTTAAATATTTAAAAAACAGCAGCAAAACCACTACACTATAGTAGTGTTGTGTCTGCATATTAAACATGACCTCTGTCTGATGTATCCATTAAAGGGGTGCTCAGAGTTAGCAATGCTTGATTATCTTTGGTTCTATTACCTTATGCCTAGCAGGCTAGCACACACATACCAATTTAATAAATAGCTTTGCATATATTAACTCACGGACTTCCCAAAACAATCCTATAAGGGGACACATTTATTATCCTCATTTTTCCCTGGAGGAAACTGAGGCACAGAGAGGTGGAAAAACATAGTAAGTGGTGGAGCTGAAACTTGAACCCTGCCAGTCTGGCTCCCACATTTTCCACTATGGAGGGTCCTTGAGCTCTGTTCTTATAAGAATGTCAACCATGTGACCTGGTGTTGATTTAGCCAGGCCCTTACCTCTTCCTCTGTTCTCTTTACATGTGAATTAGTGACCCTTACTCCTTGTCTGCCTGGTGAGTGTGTAGTAAGGTGGAGTGAGCTTGTTGATTGAGTGTCCCTGAAGAGGGTAAAAGCACTCTGTTGGTAGCAGTATCATCTCACGCTCCATCTCCATTGTTCGCTTGTTGGAATTTCTGAAATTCTGGAGGACTTTGTTACAAGTTTTCATCAGTTCAAGTGAACTGTGATCGCACGCTTCTCTCTTCCCTTCATTTTCTAACAATTTTCTCAGGTTAGAGACGCCCAATTTAACAGAGAATAAATTAGTAGCCCCGTAATAAATCTTGGGAAAGTGTAGAGAAAACACTCCCTTGCCACGTTTTGGCAAATTGAATCAGCAGAGGAGCTCATGTTCTTAGAAGAAATTCAATTCTTAGAAACTTTCCTCCTTCACGCAGCTTTGAGGACAATTGCAGATTAATTAATTCAAGTGATTTGGAAGAGATAAATACAAAAGGACATTTTCTGAAGATGGGCTTTGTCAGGGCTTTAAATTGAAACTCCGTGAATGGAAAAGCCTATTGAAGTGGCCAGCCCATTGAGCAGGCTTCTTATTTGTATGCATGGAAAATCCAAGTGACTCATCCAGGGGGCCGGCCAAGAAGCTGCTGAGGGGAGACGCTCATCACTGCTCACTCTCTCTCCCCTGGTGGAGGCCTGAGACAGGCGGACAAGGCTGGGGTTCCCTTGTTAGTTATCTCTGATGAAATTGTTTTCCACTTCCAGGGAAGTGTCCCAGTTCATGTATGAGGGTCCGCCAATTTTAGCTGGCCGGGCAGCTAACTCTAGTGTATCTGATCTCGAGTGGCCACGGCTGGGGTGGGGATAGGAGGGCTGCAGGGTCCTCTATTCTGTGCCAGGTTTAGGTTCTGGAACAACATATTAAATTTAGGTGAGGTAAGAAGCCAAAGAATAGATTGCTGTCACAGAAGGAGGGGACAAGAAGCCACATCTTCACTTGTGGCTGGTTAGGGGAGCTCCTTAAATTGTCCCAAGTCGGTAGCCTGGACGATGAGCTGAAAGGCCTCCTAGTAGGAGGTGCTGGGGTCTTTCAGCCCTTTTTGGAGTTCTCTCTCTGAAAGGAACCCAGTGTTAGAGCTTTGGTTAGTACTTAAGTGTTTTAATCCTTCCTTCCATTGTCCTCTGGACTCTGACACCCATTAACTAGTACTGAAGAGTGGATTTGCTATGACATCACAAGGTCTCATTTTGTGTACCTGTCAATGTACTGCTTTCAAACTTTAAAAAGAATAGAGAAAACACCTACGCTGTAGCAATCTGGGAAGCAGTTTGGGGTCCAGAAGAGGGAGGAAGAGCCTCTACCCACTCATGAGCCCTGAGGCTCCTTGACGAATTCAGCAGGTAACGTTTACTGGTAACAGAAGGAGGGCATCTAGGCTCCAGGGCCTGGTGTGCTGCTCACGATCAACTCCAACTTCTTGAGCTTTAGTTTCTGTAGCTACAAACTGGCAATCAAAACATAGTGCCCAGAGCTATACTGGGTGGAATAAAGATAGGCCAGATTATAAAGTGCACTGAAACTACAAATAATTATTCAAATGCAAATATGAGCTCATGGGAGATGAAGTCTACAGACTCCTATAACAAAGATTCAGTAGCCCCTGTGTGCAGAAATCTGAATATTAAGACCCATGTGTTGAATAGTAATACTCCTCTGCCAAAGCTCAGGCTTTTATTCAGCCTACACTGTAGACAGAGTAGATTGCACAGAACTTGTCACTTAACAGGCACTTATAGGGTCACCTTCTCCCCTCTGTAACTGATGAGCAGCCATATCCGAAGACTGTCGGTCTTCACTTGCTCAGTCCACAAGTGTTATGAATCACTTGCTCTGCTCGGTCGTGCCAGGGATCCAACTTTACAAACCGGGCAGGGCTCCTTAGCCCCTTTGTGAGAGTTCCAGGAGGGAGGAGCCTCGAGGCTGTGCTGCGTCCTATTTATTACTTCAGCATCTCCAGCGCCCAGCACATGTGTCTGACAAATAGCAGACACCCAGGAATCTGACGGATAAAAGGACAAAATCAAAGTATTGGAATGAGCTGCTTTTTCACATGGTCCCTGTAGGACATTTCCCAGGAGTCTACAACTGTCTTTCAGTTCTTCATCACCCATGGAAATCAGTTCAAGAGAAACAACAGGGCAGGCAGACTTTCAGAGGACAGGACAGCTAGTTGTACTAGACGACAATTTCCCCTCTTCCCCCAAAGACCTTGGTTGGCTTTCCATTTTGGGGTGGAGTCAGTGAAGGATGACCACGTTCTAAATCAAGTTCCTGCCTGAGCGCTCATGTGTGCATCTCACCCAAAGTGCTTCCTACAACAAACATGCAGGGGCCTCTAGGGCAGCCTGGGGAAAGCAGGGACATCCTGGAGGGCGAGTGGCCTTGAGTCATCAGGAAGGAGCTTTTGATGAGGGATGAGAGCACCCAAACATTTCTATGCCAGGGAACAAAGAAGGCAGCACTAATCCTGCAATGAGGATGGGACTCACGGCAATGTAACTATGTGGGACTGATTCACTGACGCAGCTCATGTGGAACTTTGTCTCAACCCCTTTTTGCCCCTGACCTGTTAAGGAATTAGACATCTGTGTTTATTCTTGTAGGGGCCGTTCTCTCCCTTGGATCTTCCTTCTCATCTTTAGTGAGGATTTCCTTTCCGTCAGGGTTTCAATGTTATTCATAAATGACCCAAAAACAGAGATGTAGAAGCACTGTCCTGTTATTGACATGGGCCTGCAGTACAGTAGAGGAGGAACTACTTGTGATTACTCTCCTGGAGTGACAGAGTAGGTATCCCACAACTGACATGCACAAGGTGATGACCAGGGAGTGGTTTATTCACACTGGATTAGGAGGGAGAGACAGCAGGCTCCCTCAGGAGGCTTGCCGTGGAGAGAGGCTGGGCATTACAGGTGAGGAAGGCCCACAAGCAGAGGCTGAAGGTGGGCCCAGCCTGGAACCAAAGGGTAAGTTTGAAGATAGCATGGAGAGAGCAAGGCTACTTGTGCCCAGAATAGCAGATATTCCTCATCCGCTGGGCTCAGGAGTTTGGACTTTACTGTGCACGCCATGTGGTCTCACCAAAGCCTTTTGAAACGAGAATATTATAACCAGCTCTGTATTTTGCAAGACCATGGAAGCTGCCCAAGAAGAGTAGATTGGACACAGGGTGGGGGACAGGTTTCTGGAAGCATGGAAACTTATTAGGATGAGATTGCAATTGTCCAAATGAGAAATACGGAAGGGAAAAAAGACAACACTTATTAAGGCTCCATTATGTGCCAGGCAAGCAGGGCGTCCTTGGTACCTTCATCTACTATTTCACTTAATTTCCATGAAAGCCCTGCAAAGAAGCTATTGGGTTTTTTTTCTTTTTTTTTTTATTAAGTCAAATACACATAGATCATATTGTTACTCTACCTATGAGGGACGGAGAGATGTGACTATGTCAAGGTCATGTGACAAGAAATGGCCTCCCTCCCTCCAGGGAGGCCACTGGCTGGAGTGCAGGGCACAGAGGCCTGGGAAGAGTGAGCTGGGTGAGATGCTGAGGGGAGGAGACACGGGATGGGGGCAGGTCTGGGTAGGGAGCAGTGACTGGAAGGTGTCAAGGACTTTTAGCCTGGCAGGGGCCCAGCCAGTAAAAGGGGTGAAGAGCAGGTTCTTGTCCAAATGACACATCTTTATTAATACCAAACAGCATTCTATTTGATGAAATATATTTTGTGCATGAAAAGTTTGAGATACAACATCTAAAGCAAAACATGATATACTAAAATAAATGATATAAATTTAAATATTGGGGAGGGGGAATGGCCTTTGCTATGATTTAGCACTGACAAAACCATCAGTAAGTTTTTTAAACTTCCTTTTTTATTTGTCTGCTTGAGTTTGTGTCCTTGGTACTGACTCTGATGATAGTTGCTTCATTGTGGCTTCTTGTAAATAATGTTAGATTAGCTTTAATTTTTAAAAAATGTTCTGTTCAGGGAAGATAATGGGAATTGTTAAAAATAAAAGGAATATAAAGGTCACTTAAAACTTTGTATTTCTGTGATAACTTTCGATGAATTCATAGATTTTTATATATTTTTCAATTTTACTTTATAATAACATTATATGAAGTAGTAATTGCACCAGCAGTCATTCCGCTTGGTATTGTGAAAGTTTATTGTGCATATTCTATATTGTTATTTTTTCTCAAAGTAGACTTTTCTTTAACTTGAATTGATTGGGTTGGAATAATAATAAAACCAAGACAGCTACTCAACTTAATCCTTGGAGTCCTGGGGCTGGCTGTGTGTTTGCAATATCATTTGATGTGTACTTCTTATTCTCCTTATGCTTTGTATTCTCATGACTTCTCCAGATAAGTAGAATCCAAAGAATACATCGGCTGGGCGCCTGTGGCTCAATCAGCTAAGGCGCCAGCCACGTACACCTAAGGTGGCGGGTTCGAATCCCCAGCCCGGGCCCGCCAAACAACAACGATGGCTGCAACCAAAAAACTGCCGGGCGTTGTGGCAGGTGCCTGTGGTCCCAGCTACTTGGGAGGTGGAGGCAGGAGACTCGCTTGAGCTCAGGAGTTGGAGGTTGCTATGAGCTGTGATGCCATGGCACTCTACCCAGGGGGATAGCTTGTGAGGCTCCATCTCAAAAAAAAAAAAAAAAAAAAAGAATACACCCACATACACACACACATAAGGGGACATTTAAAAGTTTGTGAAAAATGTAATTAAAAGACAAAAATAAAGGGTATAAACTTTATTTCTCGAAATAAACTCCATGAAGGTCAAGACCTTTTGTAAAGGATGATGCCAACTATTCAGCCCATTCTTAAAGAACTGGAAACCCTGGGAATTCAACCATATCAATGGAGTTTTTCCTACATTATTAACTGAAGAAAAATGGGTGCCCCTTTGCACATTATTTTCAAGATTAGGAAACAAAAGGAAGTAAGAGGGAGCCAAGTCAAAACTATAAGGTGCACGTCTAGTGATTTTCCATTGAAACTGTCACAAAATTGCGCTTGTTTGTTGAGAAGAATGAGCAGCATTGACATGCCAGAGAGGGACTCTCTGATAAAGTTTTCCTGAGCATTTTTCTGCTAAATCTTTGAAATCTCAACATTTTCAAAACACTCTTGTAATTGTTATTGTTCCTTGGCCCTCCAAGGATGTATGTTCCTTGAGCATCCTGACATACAGTTGCCGTGACCTTTGTCCTTGACCAGTTGACTGGATGACTTTCACTTCTTGGTAGCCATTGCTTTGATTGTTCTTTGTCTTTAGGATTGTACTGATAAACTCATGTTTCAACTCTTCTTACACTTTTTTGAATAAATGCTTCAGGATCTTGATATCACTTGTTTAAAATCTCCATTGAAAGCTCTGTTTTTTTTCCACAGCTGATCTGGGTGCAATTGTTTGGCACCTATCAAGTGGGAAGTTTGCTCAACTTTAATGTTTCAGTTAAAATTGTGTAAGCTGAACCAACTGAGATATCTAGCATGTTGGCTATTGTTTCTGCTGTTGCTTACCTGTCCTCTTCAATTAGGGTGTGAACAAAATGCATTTTCTCTTCACTAATTGATGTGGATGTTCTACCACCATGGGCTTCATCTTTGACGTCATCTCATTCTTTCTTAAAATGAGTTATCCATTTGTAAACTACTAATTTCATTGGAACATTGTCCCCATAAACTTACTATAAAACATCAATTATTTTACCCTTCCAACCAAGCTTCACCATGCATTTGATATTTTTTCTTGCTTTAATTTTTGCTGAATTCATGTGGCTCTGATAAGGGCTTTTCTCAAACTAATGTCTTTTCCTTCATGGTACCTTAGAGTAGATCCTATTCAGCCATGTTATAACAAGTTAGCATGAGTTTATTTTGGTGCACAAAAGTTTAAAATCCATGCATAGTTTTTTTATATGCATTTTCAGTAACTTACGGAAGTCCCCTGATATATGTGCATGTATATGTATTTTATTATATTTAATATATTAATATATTTGTTATAAGGCATTGACTCATATGGGAATGTAGTCTGAGAGGTTCAAGGATATGAAATCAGCAAGCTGGAAACCCAGGAGAACCAAAGGTATGGTTTTAGTCTGAGTCAGAATACCAGAGAACTAGGAGAGCCAATGGCGTTAAGTTGCAGTCTGAGTTTGAGTCTGAAGGTAGAGGAAGGCTGACATTGTAGCTTGATGAAGTCAGATAGAGAGGCATTTCATCTTATTTGCAGGAGGGTCAGCTTCTTCATTCATTCAGGCCTTCAACTGATTGAACGAGAGCCACCCACATTAGAGAGAGAGATATGCTTTACTCAATATACTGATTCAAATGTCAATCTCATCCAAAAACTTTCTTACGGACACACCCAGAATAATGTTTAACCAAATATCTGGGCATCCTTTGGTCTGGGCAAGATTACAGGTAAAATTAATTATGACATACTTAAAGAATGTTAAAAATCAAAGATAAGTCAAACTGATTCTTGGCTTTTGACAAGCTGAAGTTGATGAAGAAGCCAATATTAAAATTTCACTTAGACTATGAGACATCACATTGTCCACTATATGTTTTGGACATCTTGTCCTCCTTATAGCTAAAAGTAGACAGATATCTAAGGGGAAGAAACTGCTGCTTTTTGTCTATGTTAATTTGTATAAAGTCTGCTGAATCCTTTTTGCTAAATAGCTGGCAAAGTTCAAAGAACTTTCATTAGGCAATCCCAGCATTGCCAGGGAGATCTCGGATGCCCACTTGATACGTTTGCAGAATTTAATAGGCCAAATAATTTATAATCAGTTCCAATAACCAGAGAAGTAATAAACTGAGAGGGCTGTTCTTAGGGGGAAGTAGAAAAAGTCTAAATTATATCACAAACGTGATGGGTGTTGTTTACATGTTAGACCTTATATTTCCTTCAGTAATGCACAAGTCAGTCTTGTAGCTACTTCCACAATTAGAAATTATGAAGGTAGCATTTAAATGTTAAACTGACAGAATGATTGATTTCTCTTTAGGTCAATGTGGAGAGCTGAGTCTAATGTTTATGGAATTTCACCACCTATATTGTCATGGAGATAAGGCACCGTGCTATAGTCAGTATGCCAGGGCTGTGATTTAGAGCCAGATTTTAAGAAAAGGGAATTGAATTCAAGAATTCAAGTGCAGGTTTTTCTTTTTTCTTTTTTTTTCCCCTTTGGCTAACATTGTATTGATTTTTTAAAAATGTGTAAGTTCAATGCCCATGATTGATACAATTGAAATTTAGACTTGGGGGCCCTTTATATCTCCATGGTCCTGATGTAATACGTAGGTTGCAAATGTTCAGTATTTCCAAAAGTAGGTCATGGATGAGGCCATTGATTGAAATAGGGCAAATAAGAGTAGAAACAGATTTGAGGAGGAAGATAGTTAGAGACGTGGTTTTGAGATGCTAGTGGAGATCCCCTTGAATTATCTAGCAGGCATTGAAATCTGGGTCTGGAGTATGTGATCTTAAAAAAATAGTCAATTGGTGAGCAGTTTTTCCCCTTGGCCCTTCTCTCTACCTTTTTTCCTAGAATGCAGATGCCCAGAGACAGAGCAGGCATCATCTCATGGCCTCAAGAACAAATACACTAGCTAACAAGTGCATTTGGATGTTTGTTGTAAGAGATAAGCACCCCTTGCTCAGACATGGCAGTTCACTGCAAGGTGCTCCCCCAGGAGATTGATTCTGAGAAATATTTCTTTGAAGATTGAGCTTCTGTACCTGCCTATAGATATGCAGAAATATGCAGAAAGGTCTCTCTGAAAGAAATTGTGGAGAATCAGCCAGGGTCTTGCAGCTGGGAGTGAACAAACCAGTCTTGGAGCATTGGGTTCTGTTCTCTGTCTTCCCCCTTCATTAACATTATAATCCCTAGTTTCAGTTTGGGCTAGCAAGGACAGACAGCCAGTCTGCTTTATATTTTTACTCTAAACAAAATCAATTGTATATGTGTTCCTCAGCCTTCACACTGATTTGTAATCTTAAATGGTAGCTTCCTAATGTTACTTCACTTCTTTGTATATGTGTTAAATTCTTACTGA
>CAUYQV010102173.1:0-24951 GCA_963574575.1 Galagoides demidoff
AGGCGCCCGCCACAACGCCCGGCCATTTTTTGGTTGCAGCCATCATTGTTGTTTGGCGGGCCCGGGCTGGGGATTCGAACCCACCACCTTAGGTGTATGTGGCTGGCGCCTTAGCCGATTGAGCCACAGGCGCCGAGCCAAGGATTTATGTTCTTTAGAACATAATCTCAGAAATCCAAGGATACAGAATCTAGGTTACCAAATAACTGTTCACAAGACTTGATTGTTAATCTTTGGAAGACTTTGAGAGATTGTGCAGCCATTTACAGATATAGTCGTAATAATTTTTTAAATTATGACTTCAGTTAGGTTTTAGCTCTTCATACTTGGTAGATACTTTTTTTTTTTTAATCCTAGCTGTGTACATTAATACTGTCATGGGGTACAGTGTGCTGTTTTTATATACAATTTGAAATATTTTCATCAAACTAGTTAACATAGCCTTCGTGTCATTTTCTTAGTTATTGTGTTAAGACATTTATATTCTACATTTAGAAAGATTCACACGTACCCTTATAAGATGAACCATAGGCGTGATCCCACCAATCACCCTCCCTCCACCCATCTGATTACATTAATTTTCCATATTTTGAAATAATATAAGACATTATGTCTAACAATATACATCAAACTCATGTCCTGAATTGCATCAAGATTTGTCCAACATTGAGTATTTAAATAGAGGAACATAATTACTGATTATGGATGAATTCAAATTTATAGGATACCTGTGGTTCTTAAGAATGTACTAGAAGATACTCCAACTGCATTTAGTTTCATAATATGAAGTTCTGCTTGTTTTTCAGTGAAACAGAAAAGCCAGCCTGGGGCAACTAGTTTACAGTAGGCTAAGCTACATTTAGGAAATTTCTGGGAAGTAGTTTATTCTAGACTCATTTATCAGTCTATGAAGACTATTCTCCTCTGAACTGGGTGTCTGTTCACTATGCTAATGGCTAGTGGTACTTGTCTGTAATGAGAGTATGGCAGGCCCTTTCTTTTCTCCCCCATCCCTGCTTCTTTGTTATCCTTCACTTTACATACACTAAAATCTCCTAAAAGCTTCTAATTAAAAAAAAAAATATATATATATGAAATATATCACTTTGGAGAGTGACATCATATATATGAGAGATCCCACGTTTGATTTGGTAATGGATTCTGAGATACACTGTCCAGATTCACCAAGAAGAATGAAGAACCTATTCTCCCTGCTGCTAGAAGTACTTACAGCAGACGGTCCTCAGCTATCAGCCCTCTTTTGGAAGTGCCTTGCTTGGAGAGAAATGCCTTGCCCAAGGTTACGTCCCTCTCCTGGACATCCTGCAGCCAATCAACACAAGATGAGCAAGTCCTGGTGCCTCACTCAGCTCAGGAGGACTCTGGAAGGCCGGGTTATACTCTGATGGGCTTCCCCTGGGTCGGCTACATCATTCACTGAGCTCTGCATCCCAGCTCAATTTTTTCTTGCTTCCTTCTCTTACCTTCCACAAATATTTTATACAGAGCACTATCTAATAAGCTACCGTATTCCAGAGAGGATGCCATAAATAACCCTGATTAATAAACTAATGCATACATGGGTGATACTCACCATTATATCTCTATTTAATTTATAATTTACCCTAAAAAAATGACGTGTCCAGAAGAATAACAATGGATACCACAAACTCAACTACACCGTCGTGGCCCAAAATGTGGCATCTTTGCCAGCAATATGACTAAGACCTCAAACATGTGGTATGTGTCATTAATCTACCAATTATATTATTTTCTAACCACACCAGAAAAGATCAGAAAAAACCCAGATTCACTTGAAATGAACAATGGCGTCATTTCCAGTCTTGCCCAAGACCTATATTGACTCTTCTGCTTTGTCATAATATTGCCCAAGAGGTCTTATTGATTAGGATACTCCCAACAATCTCATCAGTCCACTTCATCTAAGATATCATGCCAGCTGGACCAGATGAAAAATAATTGGGAGGTACAACATAGACCTAGATAAAATATATGCATGCCAGAGAGTAGGTGATAAATCCTTCAAAGATTCAGAGCCTACCATCAATTTTCAAAAGTCCCATGGTCTTGGGTATGTTGGGGCACAGAAAAGACAAATTATTGCATCTTGTACTTTCTACAGTCAGTAACTGTGGGATTTGATCTACCTCACCTGGTAGACACTTCCATGTTCTGGACGCGGCCAGAATCCAGCATCAAATCATATGCCAGGTGGCATGAAAGGCTGGAGGGTTAAAGTAAAAACCAAATCAGGAAAAGAAATTCAGACTGTGGTGCCAGGGGCCCTGGAACTTGAGTACTATAACCCACCAGGATGGCACAGCCTTAGAGTATCCATGGTGGGAAAAGATGCCAGGTGGTGTTTATTACAATCCCGGTAGGAGAATCATAACTAGTGTTCTGGAATAAGGCCATGCCATCTTCGGCAGATACATCTTTGAAAAATAAGTCCTGGTGTGCTCCTAGATTCTGGGATAAATGCAGTGCCTGATCACAAGCATCAAAAACTATGAGGTCTGAACTGTCCATGGTGATGGGCAGGATGCCGTCAGACCACAAAGTCATGGTGGTCAAGCTGACAGGTGGATCCACAGCCTACACATCATGAGGTAGAAGTGGTACATCCAAGATCGAGCATTAGCAGAAGGAGAGGGCACAAGAAAGGCAGGCAGCTGAGATCCTGAAGTCGTCAACTATTGATGTTGTAGCTCTTGACTATTAACTCATAACTATATGGGGATCCCAAAAAAAAAAAAAAACTATATGGGGATCCCTTATGGACAATTAACAGAAGAAGAGAAAAAAATCCAAGTTTGGGGTTTCAGAAAATTGCTTTGGGCAAAGTTTTGTTTTTTTTTTTTTTTTAAGTAAAACCTTAAAAGCACAGACAACAAATGTAAGTATAAGACAAATGGATTACATTAAGCTGAAAATAAAAAACCTCTGCTCAGCAAAAAAAAAAAAAAAAGTCAACAGAGTGAAAAGACAACCTTTGGACTGGGAAATAATATTTACAAATTATTCATCTGACAAGGGATAATAAATATACAAGGAATATATAAGAAACTCAACTAAATTGCAAAAATCCCAATTAATTCAATTAAAAGGTTGAAAAATGATCTGAGTGTCTATCTGAATAGACATTTCATGAAAGATGATGACATACATATATATGTACAGTTATAACAGGTATATGAACAAACGCTCAATGTCAGTATCACCAGGGCAATGCACATTAAAACCACGATGAGATACCATTTCCCTCCACTTAAGATAGCTATCTTCTAAAGACAAAAAAATAATCTCAAGGATGTGGAAAGGGGACTGTCAGGACACTAGCACTGACTTTGGAAATGTAAATTAGTACAGCCACTATGGAAAACAGTGCGAAGGTTTCTCAAAAACTAAAAATAGATATTCCATATGATCCAGTAATCCCACTGCTGGGTATACATAAAAAAAAAAAAAAAATTAAGGGGTGGTGCCTATGGCTCAAGGAGTAGAGCCCTGGCCCCATATACTGGAGGTGGCAGGTTCAAATCCAGCCCTGGCCAAAAACTGCAAAAAAAAAAAAAAATTAAGAGAAGGAAATAAATATATCAAAGTGATATCTGTGCCTTTGTATTTATTGTAGCGCTATTCATCACAACTAAGAGACAGTAATAACCTAAGTGTCCATCACTGAATGGATAAAGCAAGTATGGACTAGAACCACAATGGAAGGTTATTTACCCATAAAAAATGAATAAAATTCTGTTATTTGCAGCAACATGGGAGGAAGTGGAGGACATTATTTATGTTAAATAAAATAAGCCAGGCACAGAAAGACCTATATATCATGTTCTTACTCAAATGTGAAAGCTGAGAAAGTTGATCTCATGAATTTTCAGATTAGAATAATAGTTACCAGAGGTTTGGAAGAGTAGGAAGGAAGAGTAAGATGATGAGAGGTTTGTTAATGGATACAAAAACACAGTTCAATGGAAGGAATAAGTTCTAGTGTTCAGTAGCAGAGAAGGGTGACTATAGTTAACAATAATTTATTGTATATTTCAAAAGATCTAGAGAAGATTTAGAATATTCCAACACACACAAATGGTAAGGGTTTGAGGTGATGAATATCCTAGTTACTCTGCATTACACGGTGCCTGCATGTATCAAAATATCATATATGCAATTATTTTGCATCAATAAAAAATGAAAAAAAATTCAAGTTTGGTTCACAGATGTTGTGTGAGTACAAGCTGGAAGTGGATGGCGGCTGGACTACAGCCTGACTTAGAGGTGGCCCTTAACAGTGGCAAGGGGCAATCCCGTCAGAGCTCACAGGCTGAGCTCACAGCAGCACGTGGTGATGTTCTTAGTGTAGAAAAGAAAGTGTCCTGAGGTCACAGTGCACCCGGATTCATGAGCAGTGGCCGGACTGGGAAGTCAAGTGGTATGAAGAGTGATTGAAAGGACAGGGAGAAAAAGCTGGTCTTGGTGGCTTTTTTGGTGGCGTGAACCTGGGGCAGAAAGATTTGCATGAACCTGTGGGACTGGGAATGAAAAATGAAGGTCACTGTGGCAAATGTTAACACCTACCTTGGAAGAGGCACTAAAGAACAAACCATGGCTGGGTCACGTCTGCCAGTCTCTGTCATTAGTCTCCCCAGTGCTAGCACGGTGGACACATGGATTAAACACCTGTAGCGTCAGGGTTAGAAGCTGTGCATGGGATGGCCTGCACTTAACAAGGCTGATCATATGACCGGCCCCATCAGAGGTTTGATCGGCTACAAATAGAGAAAAACACTAATTGCCATCTCTACAGGAGACCTCACAATGCCTTGGTGATTGAACCTTTCAGCCTGGAAGAGGCAGTAATTCATTTCGACAAGAACAGACACATGTTCTGGGTATGGGTTTGACTTTTCTACCCAGAGCACTTCAGCCAGAACCACCATCCGAGGACTTACAGACTGACTTACCTGTATGGCATCCTCCATGATATGGCATCAGACCAAGGAATCCACTTTAAACAAAGGAGGGTGGGAAAGGATACCTGGCACCAACCATGAGATCACTGGTCCTATGACATACCGCACCATCCAAAAACTCACTGGCCTGACAGAGCATGGAATGGCCTGTCGAAGGCACCACTGAAGCACCAGCTCAAAGGTGATACTGTCAGTGGGAGGCTCCACCCTCCAAGGTGCACTGTACACTCTAAAGCAATGATTGCTGTATGGTGCTGTGCCCACAGGTGGTTGAATACATGGGTCTGTGAGCTGATATATATGGAAGCAAGAGTGACCTCAGTTGTCACCACTCTCAGTGGGCCACTGGACAATTTATGCCTCTCATATGTGCAACTCTAAGAGCCACATAGCTTGTAATTCCATTTCCAAAAAGGGAAATGATTCCACCGGAGAACACAGAAAAATTCTAGTTATAAGCTTGGGCATTTTTCACCTGGACATTTTAGGCTCCTCATACCAACTGACCATCCTACAATGAAAAGTCATCATCTTTGAAGTAGCAATTAACCTTGATCTTGGAAGGAATTCTTACATGCAATCAGGAGGCAGGAAGAAATATGGTTGGTATCCATGCAATCTACTTCCCTAAGTTTGATGGTAAATGGATAAGAGCAGCTAAGGCTTGAAGAGGGGAGGGTGACCAGAGGCTCAGGATGGTCAGGTTTGTGCCACCAAAAAAGCCACCAAGACCAGCAGATGCAGAAATGAAGGGAATGTAGAGTGCTGGTAGTGAAGAGAGATGGTGTCATTCGAGGCCATGAATGTAGTGTGCCAGCAGGATGCTATCCTGTCCTGTCAACCTCATTCTCACAAGATTCCCCCAGGAAAAGAAACCCCTGAGGTCCTGGAAGATTGATTTTTGCCAGTATTTATATGAAGAAGTGGATCCTAATAGTCTAAGCAGAAGACAAATATTCACTGGTATGCTGCCAAGATGCCCCTGGAGGAATGAAGGTCTTCTACCAGCTTCTGAGTGCTGACAGCTGCCAATCTCAGCTGCCAGCCCCCTTTGTGAAGTGCCTCAGGGTGCAGCCAATAAAGATTGATCATGGCAGGTTAGAAAGACCTGATTCCCCAACTGATGACAACATGCCTAGCCATACAGCCTCCGGTGTTCCCTGAGGTCACCTGTGACTTTCATTATTAGCCCACATTGCAGCCCAATTTCCCCACTGCCCAATTCCGCTCACTTCCCTTCTGTTCTACAGGTGCTATTTCCAAGAGAACTCCCCAATAGGCTTCCTGCCTGCCAATCTTCATGTCATTCCAGGAAATCTATGAGACCACTGATGCTGCCCTATCAAGTAAACTCATGCTCTGAACCAAAACTCAAGAGACTCTGGTTCTAGTCACATGTTTGCCTGTAATCTGTTGATTGACCTCAAGCCAGTCAATAAACCACATGACCTTTATTTTTATCATCACTTTTACCGAGAAAGAAAAGAAATTGCTGTGGTCCTTAGTCTATGACTAGGAAATAGAATACCTGCACTTCAGTTCCTGAGTGGCTGCTAATTGGTTTTATGACCTTGAAAATAACACTCCCGGCATCTGGTCTCATCTCTACGATGAAAGGTGCA
Organism: Galagoides demidoff; assembly: GCA_963574575.1. Taxonomy (NCBI): domain Eukaryota; kingdom Metazoa; phylum Chordata; class Mammalia; order Primates; family Galagidae; genus Galagoides; species Galagoides demidoff. Next base: position 6,623 of record CAUYQV010102173.1, read on the forward strand.
GTAAATGATCTTTAGGGCTTTTTCCAGCTCTAATAGCCTGTGGCTCTAAATATATAAATCCCACAATCATTATTTCTATAACACCGCATTTAAGATGGCATTTTCCATTTTATGAATAACTTTACGGTCAAGAAAAAAAAAATTGCGTGTCCTGACACACATCTCTGATTTCATTATTTCTACCCTCTTGGTTCCTTACTGACTTTTAAAAATCTTACTTGGATATGTAGCTTTTCTCCTAGTCCTGGAAGAATGAGCAAATGATAAGGACATGAGTGTCGAGTGTTGACAGACTCTTGTTATAAAGCTTAGTCTCAAACACTTTATTTTTTTTTCCTTTTTTCCCTTCTTTATATCTAACCTCTGTTCATCAAACAGACTTTCTATCTTGGTCTTCTTATGTTTACAGCATTCGTGAAATGTTCACTGCTTAAGGCTCCTCAGAAATATTTTAAGTCTCACCGAATTCTCTCCTTTCACTGATCTCCTCTGTCCTCCTGTCTGCTCCACCCACGTTCAGGTTGAAGCCCCCTCTGGTCACTGTCATAGAGTGACATACCTCAAACTACGAATTTCCCTTTCCCATCTCTCCCCTCGTCTAAACGGCCCCACGCATTTTCACAAAGAGGACGAGAGATGTCAACACGCTGCAACAGCAGCAGATAGAGACGGGCTTGGTGGCTGCCTGGTGTCATTCTGGACATCTCCGGAGGAACCAAAAATAGAAATGAGCTGAGTCTGTTCATGGCTTGGTGCTGCCAGAGGAGTTTCCTCAGCTCGTTTCCCAAGGCTGTATTTTCTGAGTCATCTCTTACAGCTCACAGGCCAAAACTCATCACTCACATACTGTGTTCCCCGCCAAGACACAGTTAAGTCAGAAGGTGGTTACTCTCCACAGGAAGACCTTACTCATGTCCTACTGACAGCCCGTGGACTTCATGAGATGAAGGGCATGTTTCTCTCTGTATCAAAACCATACGGCCCTTCGCAAGAACAGTTATCTCCTCTTCTTCGTTTTCATCTCTCCAAACCAATAACCTACTTAAAAATGAACCGTGTTAGAAAGAAATACACATGGGCGTGGTTCACAGGCTCCAAGCTATGTGACACAGAGTTCATGGCAGAGGGAAAAAGTGGGAAAACGGTGAGGGAGGGTCCTGTGTGAATGTCTCCCAGGTGCTTCTTGTTGATCGTTATCCTTCTGGAAAAAAAAATGTTGTGTTTTTTTTGCAACTTTTGGCCGGGGCTGGGTTTGAACCTGCCACCTCTGGCATATGGGGTCAGCCCCCTACTCCTTTGAGCCACAGGCGCCACCCTGGAACATTTTTTTTATTCCTTATTGTTCAATAAATGTTAAAGATAGTATTGGGTTTCCCCCCCCCCAAAAAAAAACCCTGGCATTAAATTGCATTGAATCAGTGAGAGATTAAAACCCAACTCTTTTAAACTAACACATGATTTTGAGCTTTCTGCTTTCCGTACACCTGGCTGAATGCCCAAGTTGTCGGCTTCCTTCCCTAGTGCTAACTACGGCTAACCGTTCCCTAGTCCCAGTTCCTGGGTCTTTAGACAGCTTTAAGATTAAAGTATTTGTCTTTCTTCATCTCACAAAGGCAGTATACTAAGCCAGAGTTGTTGTCTTTCTTCCTTCCTCTCCTCATTGTTTGTTTTAAAGTGTAGGTTATAGTTGTAAAGGCTGCAATAATCGTAGAGGTGTCACCGAACATGGCCATCGATCATAGGCTTTAGGGTAAGCAAGGGCGGGGCTAAGCTTATTGACACACACAGATCACAACCTGTTTCACTCAGTATGTTGTTGGGCTGAGCTCAGCACACAGAGAAAGCAGCATTAATGCCACTGTGAGTAGATGCTTACAAAAAGTAAGACCCACAGGCTATGAAACTTCTTGGAGAGAAGGAAACGTTTACTTTGATCTGCCTCAAAGCCTTTTTGTTCTTTAAATGTTGCTCACCCGGCCCGCTGACTTTGCACAGTAAGAGGCTTGGAGAGAGGATTTCTAATACTTGAGGCCCTCCGAACAGCAGGAAATGGGGACAGCAATGCCACCAAGAAATTCTGGTAAGCGGTAACTAATAAGAACCAGCATAAAATTCCTTGTGCATGAGGGAAGCTGGCTTAATCACCAGCGACCTGAAGTTACAATATACTGGCTGCAATGTTGACTTAAGTGACAGGAAAGGTACTGCATTCCCACCACTTTTGGAAATTCATGCTCAGCTTCTTCGATGCATTTTTGCCACAGTATACAATATTAGGCGTTTTAAAGGTTCACATTTGTTGCTTATTGAAAAATGTGGTCTCTCGGTTATATTGAAAATATAATGTCTGCGAGAACACAGATGATGGATGGACCAGCTTGTTCCTTAACTCTGCGGGCATAACACGCTCTCAGCTCTGCAGGAGAAAGGACGGCAATTCCTTCAACTACGGAGAAGAAACCGTGGTCCAGGGAGCACCCCCACGAGGACACTGAATGACGCTAACAGCCTCCTCCACCAGCCACCCTAACTCTGCGTGAACCCACGAGGTCTTAATCACGTGACAGCTCTGGTTTAAGAGGAAATTGACAAGAGAACGTCATGTCAAGGAAAACCGAGAGCTGTAACATTGCCAAGCACCGTGTTCCCATTAGAAATGGCCACAGGGGGCTTCTTTTGATATTATTCAGGCTTTTTATCCCTTACGTAGCAATAATACAGCCATTTTTAGTTGATGGATAAGAGTTTCTTTTAAAAATTTGCCGACTACCCAACATGCTTCTAAGCATAACATCTATATAAGTAATTGGTGGCATCTGTATATTTGTGCAAGGCCTTAGAGTTTCACATGCATGCAAATAGATTCTTACTCAATTAAAAACATTTGGTATTTTTAAAGACCTTACCATGAGCCGGGAACATAACCCACACCCGAAAACATACAACAACAAAGGCGGCATTATCATCTCCATCCAGCCGATGGTGACGAGAAAGGCAGGGAAAGTAAAGTCCCATTCCAAGGTCATAGATGATAGATCAGACGAAAGGTTAGCAAGTGACAACAGACAAAAAGGCTTGTAAAGACGTAAAGGTCAGTTACCAGGTAACTCTGAATTATCAGACATAATGAATACAGAAAGGGAAAAATCTCTGATAACTCAGAAGCCTCGATGATGTTAGTGTTTCAACAACTCTACCCCACTAAGCCTTGGAAATTCAACCCCTAATTTTAACTTCTTTCCATTTATTTCCTCTTCTTTTTCTATCAGAGGCACAGTGAGTAAAGAACTTACCAACTCTCATAATCGTACCCAGGGATTCTCTACCTTTCTTTGTGCTGCTGACACTTTGGCCAACTGGGAAAGTCTATGAAACACTTCTCAGGCTAACGTTTTTGATGTAGAAAAGAAAATAGGTTGTATCACAACAGATACCGAACCCACTGAAACACAATTATAAAAATATCCAAAACCCAGTAATGTAATGACCTGCTTCTATAGTAAATGCATTAAGTAACAAGCTCTAGCTGCAGGCCTAACAGCTACTATAATTTAAAAGAAATGATACAGCACAAATGGTGTTTTAAGATATCTGCAACAGCTGTAATGTGATGTAAAAATATCTGTGATTTCTCTCGGTGACAAGGTCACAGACGCTGTTAATACTACTGAGGTTTGTACCGTCATATATAATTGAAGAAAATTGCTAAATTTCGGTTAGTGATTAATTATTAAAAAGATGGAATTTTTTACAGATCACTTGCATTCTATCCAAGGGCCTCTTGTGGGTTCATGAACCTTATATTAAAAACTTCTGCCACAGTAGGAAGGAACGGGTAGGAACATCCAGAATGCACATAAAGTATTCATAGTAGCCTGAACTAGGGTGAGGTTTCATCAGCTCAGATGAGAACATTGTCCCGTGCTTCTTTTCCAATTCCCCACATCCCCTGGAACAATGTTTGATAAACACGAGACAGGTGCTCAGGAGTACTTGTTATGTGACTCAGGGCTGCTCGTGTCTCTCGTCTGAATCCCACTGCAGGGTCTCCCTTCTTGATGTGACTTCTGTCCCTCCTACCGATGACAGGTGGCCCCTCCTTAACCAAACATGTATGTGGCTTTAGTCAGGAAGAGGAGTAAGAATGCCACAGCCCCTTATCTCCACTGGCAGGTGGGAAAATTACAATAGCAAAATGGGAATAAAACAAATTAAAAACGTATCAGAAAGAATGTTTCACTTAATATAGCTTCTACTTTGACAAATGGCTTCTCCTCCTAGTGGAACACTTTATTTTCTATGACACCAAATGGCAGAAATAAATCAAAAGCATTGTTTAGTTGGGGTAAGGAAAGAAATAAACGTGAATGAATTTAAACTGTAAGTCAGAATGGTACAGAGATACGGCTGATGAATGACAGCGATTTGCTCTCGATGGTTTCATTATGCAAATTATGTTATTTGTTTTCTAGCTTCACTCCAAACAAACGATGGGGCTGGATTAAAAGCAAATGATGTTCTTATCAAGTGTCTCATCAATGTGACTCAAAATATTATAGAATTTACCATGTGCTGGCCATTTTTATATTACCCATTGATCATTTAATTTCCAGGGTTGATGTGACACTGTGATGTCAACACTGAAGTTTTTTCTTAATAAAGATCGTGTGCACCAGCCAGTATGATGGAAAATGAGGCCTTATAGTAGAAAGAACGAAATGGATGTGATTTTTCTAGGCTTCTTGCCATTTAAATAAGTTATTTCTTGTTTTGTACTAGTATGTTTGTATTTCCTATTATGCCTCCATAGTAACAGTGAAAAGCCAACTACCTTTGAGTTAATGAAACAGCAAACAGAAGCATATTAAAACAGAGTCTTCTCTGCAGCCAGGTTCCCTTCTGTGGCCACTTGTCTCTCCCGGTTCAGGAGAACATGTTTCCCCGTCTGCCTCCTTCCTTCCTGGCTCCAATTCTCCCCGACTATGTTTCCTTACCCTCTGCTTGTCTCTTCTCAATTTGGGTACCCCCACCCTTTCTCCTTTCTGCCTCCCCATGCTTCTAAGGACTTGCCACACCGTGAGTGGCAATGCAGCCAGATATGATGAAGAATCTAAAATGGTAAACAATGTCATTTTGCAGTGAATTAAAAATCGTCCTTTGCTTAAATCTTGGTACAAACAAGTAGCTATCAAAAAGATATGAAACATCTAAGAGAGAAATATTCAACATTCCACGACTCCATATATTATTACTTTTTCCTCTAAGGACTGGGAAAAGACTCTGATTTAGCAGTAAAATAGCTCATATTTCAACTATTTAAGAGTCATTTTACTATCTTTATGCTCCCTAATCTTCATACGCTGACCCCCCACCCCCATAAAGTATCTTCTTAAAACAGAAAACAATGTCTTCTTACTAATCTGAGTCCTATTACTGCCAACCTAGAAAGCAGCAACAACAAACATAGACCAAGGCACTAAGTTTTCAAGACTAAAGGGAAGTTATAGCATCTTGGTTTGTTTACTATTCTGTTCAAATCAATAAATATTTATTGATCCCTTGTGATGTGAAAAGTTTTTGAGGACTATGAAATCATTGGCAATGGCTAAACCTAAGAAATAAATAGAAGGAGTGAGGGTCTTCACCCTAAAGATTGTGGTAAGACTTATGAGCAAGAAAATTATATGTTCTTAGTTCCACTTGAAGATGATGATGATTTTGAGACACAGTCTCACTCTGTCACCCTGGGGAGAATGCAGTGGCCTCATAGCTCACAGCAACCTCAAACTCTTGGGTTCAAAAGAGCCTCTTGCCTCTGCCTCCTGAGTAGCTGGACTGCAGGTGCCTATCACTGCGCCAGGCTAATTTTTCTATTTTTAGCAGTGTTCAGGTCTCACTCTTGCCCAGGCTGGTCTAAAACTCCTGAGCTCAGGTGATCCTCCGTCCTTAGCCTCCCAGATGGCTAGGAATACAGGCATGAGCCACATGCCCAACCCACTTTATGATTGTTAAAAAGGAAGAATTAGAAGAAAATAAACTTTAAAGAATAGGAAACAACCTAAGAGACCTTTTTTTGTTGTCTGATATTCACTCTGCCTTTGAAGTTGGTAACATCTTGTGAATAAGGACCACACCATTTATATCCATGTTCTATACCTCATCCAATCGATTTCCAAATGTATATGTATAAATATCAAAGAATCATTCAGTATTAGTGTTAGGCCAACTAGTTTAAACCTCATTTTAAAGATCTTAATCTTGAGGTCAAAACTGTTTGTTTTGTTCAAGGTCACATAGCCAGTGGTTTTATTGAGATTAAATTTCACGTTTATTGACTTCATTTCAAGTGACTGTTCTAATATTTTACGGGTGATGGAGCCAGGCATACCGTTAGGCCCAGAGTAAATGCTTACAAATTTTTTAGTTTTTGTCTAATTCTGATAACATTTACTAAGACAGTGTGTTTTGATTCTTTCTTAATGTTAGAACTAGGAGTCACATCTTAAACATTCGCTGTATTTTAAAATTCAAAGGACTTTCTAATAGAGGAAAACAAATTATTCAGAATGTTAAAATAAAACCTAATTAACCAATTCAAATATGATTACCCTATAAAAGCACTAATATATTGCTCTAGCATCTAATGAAAAGGTTTATGAAATATTAAGGAAATATTTCTACTTTCTTGATCATTAAATTATTTGGAGAATTCATAGAGAGTGAAAGATTATTCTAATTCCAAAAGAGGAAACCTTATTTAATATATTCAAGAAGGTTTACAGGTAATTTGGGGGTAAATCATTTATTATGGACTTTTCTTATTAAACATGGAAGATTTAGCTCTTCTTTCTCTCCAAACTCTACTCATATAAAAGTGGATGGAATGGGTATAAACCCATGAAAACAAAAGGCATGGGTTCAGAGATATTAGTAGATGAAAGATGTTGACATAATTTTGTCAGATAAAGTGCAGATGAGTAGCAATTAGCAGAGAAGAGAAAACAGAAAGTCTCTCACAGTTCAGAGGATTGAAACAATTCAGGAGAGTGGTGCCTGTGGCTCAGAGGAGTAGGGTGCCGGCCCCATATATGGGAGGTGGCGGATTCAAACCCAGCCTCAGCCAAAAATTGCAAAAAAAAAAAAAAAAAAAAAAATTCAGGAACTGGAACCACCAGGTAACTTTAATTCTTAAGATGTGCAGGGGTTGCCATTTGATCCTGCAATTCCTCTCCTAGGTGTATATCCAAAAGATCAAAAATCACTTTATAACAAAGATATTTGCACCACATTGTTCATTGCAGCCCAGTTCATAATTGCTAAGTCATGGAAGAAGCCCAAGTGCCCATCGACCCATGAATGGATTAATAAATTGTGATATATGTATACCATGGAATATTATGCAGCCTTAAAAAATATGGAGACTTTACCTCTTTTATGTTTACATGGATGGAGCTAGAACATATCCTACTTAGTAAAGTATCTCAAGAATGGAAAAAAAAATCCAATGTACTCAGTACTATTATGAAACCAATTTACAATCACTCACACTTTCATATGAAGAATAGATCACAACTATGGCCTAAGATGAAGGAGGGAGGAGGGGGATTTGAGGGGATGGGGGTGTCAGATCGAGGGAGGGTGAATGGTGGGATCACAGCTATGGTGCATAATACAAGGGTATATGTCAGATCTATTAGTATAGAGTATAAATGTCTTCACACAATAATTAAGTAAACGAGATGAGCTATATATTAACCAGTGTGATATAAGCATTCCTAATTCTGTACAAAATCAGCACATTGTATCCCATAAATGCATTAATGTATATGTGATCTACATGTTTATGATTTAATAAAAAAATAAATTATCACACCTATGAGATAGATACCATTAAAATCCTCATTTTACAGATGAGTAAAGAAAGCTTGGGGAGATTAAGGCATTCCTCTAAGGTCACACACCTATTGTATGGTAAAACTATGTTTTAAACACAGGTCACTTTAACTTCAAAACCCAAACTACTAAACATCTTAAAAACCAAGATACATAATACTGGTACATATTTATAGGGGACATGTGATACTTTCTTACATTCTCATGTAATGATTAAGTCTGAGTGTTTAGTGTATCCATCATCAAGAGGAATTATTATTCCTATGTGTTGAGAATACCTCAAGTTCTTCCATTTTGAAATGTACTATACATTGTTATTAACTGTAGTCATCCTACTCTATTGTCAAACATTAAAACATATTCCTTTTATCCTACTATACTTTAGGAGGATAAAGTATAGTAGGATAAACTCTTTTCTCCCACCCTCTACCCCAAATCTTTTCTAGCATCTAGTAATGATCATTCTACTCTTTACCTCTATGGAATCAACATTTTTAATTTCAACATATGAGTTAGGACATGTGATAATTGTCCTGTGTCTGGCTTATTTCACTTAACATAAGCACCTCCAATTCCATTCATACTGCTGCAAATGACACGATCTAGACTTTTTTAATGGCTGGCTAGTATTCCACTGTGTAAAAATGTACCCCGTTTTCATCATCCATTCATCCATTTATGGAAACATAGGTTGATTCTTTACCTTGGCTATTACGGACAGTACAATAAACACTGGGGTGCATGTTTCCCTCTGAAATACTGACTTTATTTCCCTTGGATACATATCCAGTAGTAGGATTTATGGATCATATGGTGGTCCTATATTTAGTCTTTGAAATATCTCCATACTCTTTTCCATAGTGGTTGTATGAATTCATGTTCCCACCAACAGAGTTTAAAAATTCCCTTTTCTCTGTATCCTCACCAGCAGCTGCTATTTTTGGCTTTTTGATAATAGTCTTCTAACTGGGGTAACATTATACCTCATTATGATTTTGATTTGCATTTCTCTCATGATTGGTAATGATGAGCATTTTTTTCACATTCATGTTGGCCATTTGTATGCCTTCTTATGAGAGATGTCAACTCATATCTTTGCCTACATTTTGGCCTACATTTTTTAGAGTTTTATTTTTTCTTGCTGTTGAATTGTTTGAGTCCCTTGTATTAATATAATTAGGATATTAGTTCTTTGCCAGATGAATATTTTGCAAATACTCTTGACCATTCACGGGTTGTCTTTCCACTTTGTTGTGCAGAAGCTTTTTAATTTAGTCATGTTCCATTTGTCCAATTTTGGTTTTGTAGTCTGTGCTTTGGGGTGTTAGCCATAAAATCTTTACCTAGACCAATATTCTGTAGGTTTTCCCTTATTTTTTCTAATAGTTTTATAGTTTTTGAATCTTATGTTTAAATTTTAATCAATTTGAGTTGATTTTTGTATATGGTGAGCGACAGAGGTCCAGTTTCATTCTACTGAGTATGAATATCCAGTTTTCCCAGAACCATTTATTGAAGAGGTTGTACTTTCCCAAATGTATATTCTTGGTACCTTTGTCACAAAGTAATTGGTTATAAATACATGGGCTTATTTGTGGGCTCTTTATTTTGTTTTATTGGTTTGTATATTAGTTTTTATGCTGATATAATCTTCTTTTGGTTATTATAGCCTTGTAATATATGAGGTCAGACAATTAAGTTTGTGAACTCATCCTAGAAAAAGGGCTATATCACTATGGTCACCTTTGAAGTACTCCCCTTCAGAAGCTATGCAGTGATACCAGCACACAGTCCACCGTTCAAAGCAATTTTGGAACTCTTTGTCTGGAATGGCTGTCAGAGCTGTTGTCATATGAGGTCTGACAATGAAGTTGGCCAAATCACCTTAGAAAAAGTGCTATATACCTCATTGCTGAATATTGCTACTGTCACCTTTGAATTACTCCCCTTGATCATCTGGTGACCACAGTGAAAGCGTGGGAAATAGTGTCAAGAAAACTTAAGGGCTGAACTCCAGGGGAAAGACAGGCCAGTGCTCTGGTCTCAAGAACTTCACAGTTTGCTAGTGGCAGTAGCTTTGGGGTTGATAAGGATAGCAACACTCTCCAACAGTTGGGGAGCCTACAGTCTGACAGAGATGGAGGGTAGGAAAAACAAACACTCCCAACTAACTTTCCTCTCTCCATGGGACCCCAAATTCCTCAGAATATTTCCCTATCTGTCAAAATCTTAAAGCTCTTTCTTATGGGGCAACTTCTTATTTGCAGCTTCTTCCTGTGGAATCTCTGGTAGGATCTGGCACTTTTCCCTCAAAATTACACCTGGGCTATGGCTATGGGATTTTTTTTTCCCCATCTAAATCTTTTTCTTTCTTCTGAGTCAGTCTGATGACTGATGTCTCTCTTCAGCTTTATCTAGACTATTGTTGAAGCTCTCAGCTGTACTTTTCTTTCATTTATTGAATTCTCCAGTTCCAGGATTTCTGATTGGTTCTTTTTTTATGCTGTCTATCTCTGGTGAATTTCTCATTTATATTCTATTTCTTAAACTTCATTTATTTTCAAAATTATTTTCTGATTTACTTGTATTGTTTATCTGTGTTCTCTTATATCTCACTGAGTTTCTTCAATATCATTATTTTTAATTCCTTTCTTATTGAATTTTTAAATTGAAATTTGTTGCTAGAAAATTATTATCTTCCTTTGGAGGTATCATATTTGTTTTTACATATTTTTTTTTCTGTGTTCTTTGTTGATGTCTGCACGTGATGTGTAATAGTTGTGTTTCTTTTAGTGTTTGGGACTGGTTTTTGTAGGGGAACATTTTTTGTAAATGTACATATGATTTATTTGGGCATGGCACTTTAGATTGGATTCTGAGTGTGTGCGGTAATGTAGTCTTTGTGTGATTACTTTGACTTGAAACACAGCCAGTGGTGTCTGTAATTTCCTCATTTGGCTAAGCTGTGGCTGTTAGTGGAGACTGTGGTTGCTAGTGGAGGCAGTGGTGAGGTTTTGCTGGAAACGAGATGCCAAGTGGGTCAGTCCTCTAATGTAAGTGCTGGCAGCAGTTCACTGAGTATGCCTGTTGTCAGGCTTCCTTGTGGGTGATGTATGTGAGCACCAGTGTTAACCATTCTAGGTGGGCTGATTCTTGGGCCTCTAGACAGCTGCCTTGTGTGCTAGAGTGCCGATGGTGGGCCCGGTGGTTTGGCTAGCCCATGAGAATATGTTATCATTAGGGTGGTGGTAACAATCTTCAGGCTTCTAGATGACACTTGCTCATGTTAACAGTAACTGTGATAGGCTGGGTGGGCCATTATCTAGTCTCTGGGGTGGATCATATGGGTGGGTACAAGTGGTGGCACTGGTGGTAGGCTTGTGTTCCCAGGATGAAACCAACAGTGGTCTATGGGGTGGGGCAACCCCAGGCTTTCATACAGCATTCTTCAGCGCTTGTGGCAAGTTTTTTGGGCCTATTGTTAGGCCTCCTGGTGGTGTGCATATGCTGGAGTGACTGATGGGATGGGGTGATCCCCAGGCCTCTATAAGGCATATTTGGGCACCAGAAGGCAGTACCAGGGGAGTAGGGCTGTTCTTAGGTTCCCCCAATGGTAGGTGTGGACTCTGGTGGGAGGGCAGGGCAAACTCCAGGCTTCTAGAAAGTGTGACAGGGTGATAGTGATTACAGGCATTCTGTGTGTACCTGGGGCAACTGATGATCTAGGGCAATCCCCAGACCCCAGAGCAGCATGCTTGGACACTGGAAGGGGGATGGTATCAGGCCAGGTGGACCTGTCCTCAGACCTCTTTCTGGTATGCAGAAGCATGGCTGTGATGGGTGGGTGGGGCAACTCCCAGGCTCCAAGCAGTGTGCTTGAGTGGCTGCAGCAGTGGAGGCAATGGGCAGGGAAAGCCTGTCTTTGGGACATGTGCCAGTGTATGCAGGCTGTGCTGCTGGGGAGAGCAGAGTTTCTATCCATGGTAGCTGCCCTAGGCAGGTGGGTTTCAGGCTCTGGGGAGTGCATGCTTTGGTGTCTGACATCAGCAGTGGCTGTAACAGCCCCTGAGATGAGCCTGCCTGTCTTCAGTGTGCAGCAACTCTGATGATGACAGTAGCAGTAACCCCACCAGGCAGGTTTAGGCTTTAGAGGAAACATACTTTGGTTCCCTCTGTCCTAGGGGTAGCCTCCTTGGTGCACTGCACTTCCTTTTCCCTGGTGTTCAGAACACCAGGTGGGCTACAGTGCTGAGGATCTTGCTATTCTGCAGAGTCCAACTGGAGCCTCATCACCACAGCCCTCTGGGTCATGTAGGAGGGATGACCGTAGGACTCCAGGGATGTGGAGATGCAGGAGCTACTGGGTGATGCAGTCTTATGGGGGCTGGTTTTTCAAAATGGTGCTGTGGAGCAGATCCCTGGTACTGGAGTGTATATGGGACCCTTCATGTATTCCATAGGTGGAGCAACGCTATTGTGCAGACTCCAGGGCTCCTGTCTCATGGCTTGTATGGGTATCCTCCCAGGGCCAGGATTGCAAGAGTCTGTGGTGATAAAGTGGACTACTGGGGGTCTCTCGTTTAGCCTTTCCCCAGACTGGGTAGCCTCTCAGAGCTCCAGCTAACAATCCTGGCTAGACTGTCCACCTTGCCTACCTCTACTTTGGTGCTTCTGGTGTTTCCTATCACTTTGCTGCTGAATCGAAGCCTTCTTTCTTAGATGTTCTATTCAAAGTGTGATCGTTTACTCACTATTTTGGTTCTTTGTGGAGGTCAAGTGTCTTGTGCCTCTAGTCAGCCATCTTGATGCTTTCTTTCTTTTCTGTTATTCCTTGTGAGTTAATAGCTCATTATTACATACCATCTTCACTCTTTTGCCCTCTTCACTTTTTTAGTTTCTGTCAGATTTGGTCCTGTTGAGATCCAGAGGCCTGTTTTTCTTGCCAAATTAAGGGCAATGAAATAAGGCTATGATGATTGAAGAGTTCACTTGCCTCAAAAAGTTTGGGATAATGAGGTCAGCCGTTAAGCATTTTATTTGCATGATCTAATCTCTTTGAGCAGCACTGCCCTTTGATCTACGAAGTTATAACCTTTTTTCCTAAGACACAGTCCAGGGACCCTGGGCTTTGGAAAGAATTTATCAAAATTTACTAAGTGCCCTGTTAATATCTGAGGCTGAGCAGGTTGGCAGTGCTTTTCAGAAGGGGCACCCAAGGCCTTTATCTGAGTCCTGGTCACTGTGTTTCTCTCTTGTGGCACTCTCAGGACCTTCTACTCTATAAGGGCAGAAGCCCACTAATGTTGGACTTTGATCTCCCACTTGTCCCTGGCTCCTGAATGGCACGCTGGCTAGCAGATTACTCTTGCTGGCTGCACAGTGTTCCTTTCATGGGAATGCGTAGTACTGGGTCACCAGAATAGGGATGACATTCTGATTTGGGGTGGCTTTCAAGTAAGAGGAACTTAGGCATACCATATCCTTTAGCATGAGCCTTTTGTGTGTTTTATACATTATCTCTTGCCCTGTTTTGACGACTGAGCTGCCTCTGGTTTATAGTTCCCAAGAGTTGGGGGCCACCCTGAGGACTTCTGATAGACACAGCTTCATCAGGCGATCCTGGCGTGGTCTTAAGCCATGCTGGGAAAAGACTGATGCATTCAAAGCATACAGGGCTGCTCTTCTTATTCTGCTCCCAGGCTTCTTGCCTGTCCTCCTTACTGGGGGTAGAATGTGCCAGGCAGGGTTGTGGTATGGTCAACACATTCTGGGAGTGATATGATTGCAATCTATACATTCAACAGAAGACATGATTGGAAGATATCTTTTATATTTGTGCTATGAAATTTAAGATAGTAAATTTAGCATCACCAGAAAATCAATCATTATTCATATCTGTTCTTTATACTCAAAATACTCATAAGACTTTCATTTATCATTCTTATCAAGAAAACACATAAAAACTTTTGAGAGAATTATTGAAAGCCAGTATTCATAGAAGGCATGAGGAATGATGCAGTGTTATGAAAAGCAAGATAAGCAGTGTTAAACAGTATAGAGAAATTCAGAGACAACATGGTCTTTGTTCATTAATAAATAATCAGACCTCACATGGTCCTGTGAGTTTTATAATATATATATATTTTTTGTTGTTGGGGATTCATTGACGGTATAAGATGTGTCACATACTGAGACACACCCTCCTCTCTATTCCCTTTCTCTGCTTTACAATATATTTTTAACCAAATTACTTATATAGACAGAGTGTTCCACAAAAAAGGTTTTCCTGGGTACCACATACCATAGGAGCATCCCTGGCTTATAGAAACAAATAAAGAGGACTTTGGAGTTGATGGATAAATTCCTGGCTTCTGAACTTCATCCTTGAGGATGAAATCAGGTGTATGAGAGTCTAGGGATAAACTGAACTAGGAAGCACATAATAAAGACACGCTAAAATTGCAGTGTTGCTAGGGTGCAGAGCAAGGCTTGTTACTGAGAAAGGAAAGCTCAAAACTAGAAAACAGCAGCTTACTTCAAGTCTGCTGGCTGAGATAGGGCTGCAGATGTCAGAATTTGTGATGAAGTTGCCAACCAGGAGGGTTGGAAGCAGGCTGGGGCGAAGTGTGGTGAGCATTTCATTTTTGTGGTTTAGAAATAAGACCAGTAATGCTCTGTAGAAAAGCTTTTATGTCAGGTTAGAAGCTAGAAGTAAAGGGTAGAAGTGTCACTTTAGAGGAACCATTCTTAGCTGGACAGAAATAAGGCTGTGTGTTCCTTGAAGACAGGGTTTAATTCTTACTTATCATTGGAAGCACAGAATGCATCTCATTGCCTAAACTATGGCAAAGATATAGGAAATGCTTGCCAGATGAATGAATGAAAACACTCAACAGAAAGAAGAAGGTTTTATTCTGAAGATCAAAAACATTTAGAAGACAGGTCTACCAAAGCTGGCTTAAATTTCCATGAGTATATTTCCTTCCACTTAAATTGGAAAAAAAAAATGTGGGTCAATGTAGTCAAATGGGAGTTTAGGGTCACAGGAGGAAGGTCAGCATCATGGTAGTGTCCTTCTACAGGAAGGTCAAGCTAGGCTTTTGGTTTTCTGAGTGCACTCATCCTCCCATCCCTCTCTGCTTCCTAAAATTAGAAATTGAACCCAGTTGCTCACTGGAGGTGATGTTCTGTGTTACTGTGAGTGGGACTACAATTTTTCTTATGACTCAAGATAAAAGATTTAACTATAATTTTCCATTATGGTCCTCCTTATGTTCTTTTCAGAGAATAGACAGTTCTATTTCCATCAGTAATTTCCCTTGAATTTCTCCTGTATTTCTGATTCTGTTGATAATACAAAGCCACACAACTCCATCTGGTCCTGCATCTGCTTGTCACCATCCACATGTCCCTGAAGGGGGAATAATCTTGCTCTCTGCAGAGCTTTCTATGCTACCCTGTAGGTGTGTGGCAAAGGAGTCCTCACCTTGGATCCTTCTGCTTGGTGGGTCTGTTGTTATTTGGAGTTGGAAGTGCTTATTTCCTAGAGTATGAAGGTAGAAAATCTGGCCACTTATCTATACTGGCAATGTGTCCAAAAGGGAGTGCCTGCAGAAAATGGAAAGCTGAAAAGTAAATTGACCTGCAGCCTTATTTCTCCCCTCTCTCACAATCCCATTCCTTTCATGTGGTTCATTATAGGTTGGGATCATTTTGGTCATGCCTTTAATTGATCTATATCATCAGCTAGTTAGTAGAAAGATTCTATGCAAAAACTTGTACAGCACAGAGGGAGCACTTTGGGAATGTAGGGATCGTGCCTATCTTTCAACTCTGTTGTTACCCCCCAACTCCTTGCCAGACAATCTACATCCATTAAATTTATGTCAGAATATGGGCAATGAGATCATTTTCTAACGTACAATGTAAACTCGAAGCCATTATTTGACTGTGATTTCATACAATAGTGTCTCCACTAGGCGGGTACTGGTCACTATCTTATTCTTGTCCTGGTAAGGCTGCTGTGATGTCAGACATTTACTGAGTGATACTTTCTTTCGGGATATAGTTCATGGCTCCTTGGATGAGTAGCTGAAGCCCTAGACCTTAGTCAATCTTTTCTTTCATCAATGAAAACAAATAAGCCACTATTAGTATTGGGATTCCACAGGGCAGCCCCTCCCTCCACCCACTTTCTTTATGGGAAGCTGCGCCAGGCCTTTCATTCATGCTCACTTCATTCACCATCCCCCATCTTTTCTCCAGGCTTTGTTTATAAATATACAGGTGCACCCTAGAGTTCACAGGAGTTTATGAACACTAGCAAAAATAAAATCCTGGCAAGCTGTAGAGGAGAGCACAGTGCTCGCATGGACTGGTTTAGTGATATAATCCTTTGAATACTAAGATTGACACACATAAAATCTCTAGACTAACTGGTGGAGTCTAGCCTTTCAAACTTTACTTAATGTTTAAAAGTGAACCCCAGTCCTTCTGGATGTGTGTGTGTGTGTGTTGATAATGAGGGCAATTTGATTATGTTCTTTGTCCCTCCAAGATAATGCAAAAACATGTATAGCCATAGTGTTTCAGAATGCTATCATAATGCAGTGACATAAAGGATTAAAAGCTGTTTTTAACCTCATCTATTATATCTATTATAATCTCCAAAGAGTGTGTGGGATTATTCTACACCAGAATAAATGCCAGGAGTATGATGCTGCTTCTATTTTAAAAATATCTATTGTTTTTAAATTTTCAATCAGTTAATTCAAAATTTTAACATACATGCTGTTGAAAGTTCTCTTTAATAATGTACTGTAACAAAATACTAAAGTATAATATAGTTTCTCTATTTTTTAAATCTCATAATCAAGAATTTTATTTTGTATTGCTCTCATTGTATGGGTAACTACTGATTTCCCTCTTACCTTGCTTCCAGTTTCTTCAGAGTTCATCAGAGTCTGGCTTCATGTGCCTCTTAGTGTCTCCTTGTTATGCACCATTGAGGTCATTGTTGAGTCTAATTAAAGCATCAGAAAGGATACTACATGCCTGCTTTCAGGAAGGTGTGGTCATGCGGTCGTGTCTTCATCCTTAGAGCATTTATGATTCATGATGCAGATAGCAATGGTACCTGCATTGCTCTCGTTCACTGTAAAATAGAGGCATTTCTTTTTACTTGGTAGGATAAGGCCCATTAGTCTTGCACAATTTCTGAGAACAGAAATTTTAGATAGAATGCATTTTTCCCTAATTTCTTGACTGTTATAAATTAAGAGCAAAATAACTTAAAGCAACCTCTTGAAAATAGATAATCAAACTTTGGCAGGCAATGTCCTTAACATTTATTGAACACTTTTGATGAACCAGGAGCTAGGCTGAACCATGTATTATCTTATTTGTCCTTTATATACAGATACTTTATACTAAATTTTACAGATTTGCAAATTGAGGTTAGGGGAGTGATTTCTCCAATGGGAAATGGATAATGGGTAGCAGAGCTGGGTCTCTGGGGCAGACAGTCTGACTCCACAAACCACACTCTTAATCATTGTGCTGTATAGTTTCATTGAACAACTGCCTCAGGATAATTTACATTGTAACTTACTTAACTGAGCATTTAAATCACCAGAAATCACTTAACCTGGTTGTGTCTCTGATCGTTCATTTATTATGAGAAAGGATTGGTCAAAGTGATTTTTTTAAATTTTTTTCAGTTTCATAATTGTATGAAGGATCATGAGTGAACATCATACAAGCTTTTCTGGAGACTTCTGCTGCACTTGGCCATGGTCAGGTGCCGAGTGTACAACTATGTGGGATTTAGAACCATAACAGTTTTATACTTTGGTAAAATCCCACTTACAGGTATGTTATTTTCACCATTTCTGTTAATTCCATTTCAAAATTTTCATAAAATATTTATATAAAACCAGGAAAATAGGGGCATAATATATAGAACATATACATATATGTGTATAAGAGTATGAAAAAGCATGAGAAAGTAAAAGGTTGCATTTAAGAGAGTTTCACCTATTAGAGTATAGAAACAAGTGACAGAGTATGTAGTACGTGTGTGAGGGGGTGACAATATGAGTGTGACAGAGGAGGAGAGAGAGTACGTGTGAAAGTGTACGTGAGAAAGAGTGCAAAGGAGAGAAGGTGCAGGCAAGTGTTCAAGAAAGAGTGTGGAAGATGTAAAGCATGGAAGTACACCAGAGAATATGAGAAGGAGAGAGGGAGAGAGAGACAGAGAGCGGGGCTGGGGAAGAGAGAGGGAGAGAGGGACGGAGAGAGGGAGGGAGGGAAGGAGAGAGTGAGAGTGAGAGGGAGAGAGGGAGAGAGAGAGAGAGTGGGGGTGAGAAAGAGTGCAAAGGAGAGAAGGTGCAGGCAAGTGTTCAAGAAAGAGTGTGGAAGATGTAAAGCATGGAAGT
>CAUYQV010102174.1:0-10799 GCA_963574575.1 Galagoides demidoff
GAAGACGTAGCTGCGAATCCACACGTTCTAGCTATTTCCTTCCTGCTCCTCCTCCTGCATTCTCAGCAGACATAAATCTGCTCAGAGTAGGAGATCATCCTCTTTGACCAAATACTCTGTTCACACCCACTCCCTTTTCAATCCAAGTCTCCTCTCTAAGAGTCTTATCTTTAAATCCACAGTTCACGTTGTTTCAGGTCTCTTTCAGTGCACTGGATGCTCAGATATTTCTAAAGGGTCTGTGGCTTCCCCTTTGAGGTGCCGCAAAATACCCTTCTCTATTCTATGAGAAGCAGCCTCCCGGGAAGGAAGGAAACCAGCTGAGGAAAAGCGGCCTCTTCTCTCCCACCTCTAGGAAAATACATAATTAGAACCTTCCAAGATGTAAAGAAAAAGGGGCCAGATTTAGATTTCTAAATGTGGAGTGACAAGTATTTTACAAAATGAAGGAACTGGATTAGATAACTCACTCCAGTGCCTGCTAGTTATTATGGGATTCTGTGATTCACATCCTTCCTTTTTGAACAGCGGCTTTTATTCTGGTTTTCACAAGGAGAGAGGACCTTGGCTACTGAAGTGGCAGGAAGGCTCCTTCTTCCTCTTAGAGGAAAGAGGAAAAGGGAAGGCGAGGGGAGGGCGAGTGGGGACCAGAGACGAGCGTCACCCATTTCCCGGTTTCGTTGTCACACGTGGCTGCTCTTCACTTCCCATTTTGGGTTTTGAGCATTTTCTCAAATCCTCAGAATTAGTTCACATCCTCTACTTGTACTTGATAGCTTTATTCCCTTGGCTCTTGAAAGGGAAAGTAAATCAAGACTGAGCAGAAGCGGCAGGAACATTTATTTAACAAAGATGTTCATCGGGGTTGGGGCAAGCTTAAGGACTCTGCGGTCATGGCTGAGAGCCTGCTCCAGCTTGGGCTGGCGGCCTGCTCCAGCTCAGGCTGGCTTCCAGGAAATACAGCAAGTGGCAGGAATGACTGCAAGTCTGCCCAGCTCTATTGCAGAATGAATTAGCCACCCTCAAGCCAAGTCACTGCAGAACAAAGGGCTAGGAACAGAAGAGAGAATGAGTGGGGCCATGTTACAGGTGCAGACTGGTACAGAAAGGCCTGCAGCACCAGCAAAGTGTTTGGATTCTTCCCAAATGGGCAAAGTAAGCATCACAGGAAAACATTCAGACGTCCGTGGAGGCAGAGGGAGCCCTGAAGCGGAAGTCTGTCAGCGCAAGGCATTTCTAGGCAGGGACAATGCCAAAGCTCCCAGAAAGAGAGCTGCTGGCTCTCGGAGGCCGCAGAACCCACACCGCTGGAACTGAAGCGCGGTTTCAGTGTTTGTGCTGATGTTGCCTGTTTTAAGTTTTATTTCTCATTGATCACTTGCAGGTCGGGGAGCCACACAAGCTACAGTACCAAGCAATCACACTTCAAATGGTCTAGTTTGCCAAACAAATACACCAGTCTCTTTCCCTAGCCTCTTCTTCCCTTTGGTCCTGCCCCTCTAGATGAGGACCCAGAAATCTCTCAGGTCACATGAAAGCCTGTATTTTATCCTTTATCTGAAATACAACAATTTTAGAAATAGGAAATGTCTAATTGGTAATTTGATCAAGATGAATTTTATTTTATCTTATTTTGCTTATTTATTTTGAGACAGAGTCTTACTTTGTTGCCCACGGTAGAGTGCCTTGGTGTCACAGCACACAGCAACCTGAAAATCTAGGGCTTAAGCAATTCTCTTGCCTCAGCCTCCCAATAGCTGGGACTACAGGTGTCAGCCACGATGCCTGACTATTTTTAGAGATGAGGTCTAGCTCTGGCTCAGGTTGGTTATTATTATTATTATTATTTGAGATAGAGTCTCACTCTGTCATCCTGGGTAGAGTGCCATGGTGTCATCATAACACACAGCAACCTGAAACTCCTAGGCTCAAATGATCCTCCTTTCTCAGCCTCTCAAGTAGCTGGGACTACAGGTGCCCCCCACCAATGCCTGGCTAGTTTTTCTATTTTTATAGAGACAGGGTCAGGTTGGTCTAGAGCTTGTGAGCACAAGCAATCCACCTGCCTCAGCCTCTCAGGGTGCTAGGATTATAGGCATGAGCCACTGCGCCCAGCAGTGGCTGAATTTTTTGCCTGAACCCCGTGACTCTGGTAGACAGAGAATGTTAAGAAATCTCCCACCTTCCTGTTCTAGAAAATTTCTTCCTGCAAAGACACCCCCAACCTGATAACACTCAGGTAAACCCCTTCTGTTTACCTTTGGTAAAATCAGATGCAGGCTATTAAAATTCTCTTTCTTTGCCTCAAAAATGATCAGCTGAACTGCTCATTCTCACTGACCGATAGGAGCAAAATGCTTGTGAACCAAACTTTATAGAGTTTCTTTCCTTCCTTCAAAGTTCAGATAGGGCCTCTGAACTTTGGTCCACCCTTGGCCTGAGCCAGCATGTGGTGCCTATAGAGAACAGGCCGGCCTCAGGGTCAAGCATTGTCTGATCTGCTCTAATTTGCTACTTTCATCCTGTTTTCCCACATCTAGTCCTCCTAACCTTCTTCACTCCTCTGTCACAGAAAAAGTCTTTCACCTAACTCTTGAGAAGCTGGCAGACTTTATACTCACAGTATTCTATGGCAAAAGCCTCCCTCTTGCACCAATATCCTTTTGAATAAGTCTCTCCTGCCTAGTAAGTCCAAAATCTCTTTTTATTTGACAAAGTAGAATTGGAAGACAACCTATCCACCCCTTTCTGAGTTTCTACCGGTAGAAGTTTCATTGATACTGAATATTGTTTGATTTTTCAGCCCCTCGAATGGGTCACGGAGTGCACTGTAGCTTGCCAAGAGAACTTAACCTCTGATAAATGATAAGGGTAGATTGTCTAAATTCAGTGCTTGTCATGAGCTGGACATTGTTTTAAGTGTATATATGTTATCACCTTTCATTTTCCCAATTTCCATAAGAGGTAGGTACTATTTTTAGCTCTATTTTACAAGGGAGAAAACTAAAGCCCAGAGAAGTTAAGTAATTTACTCAAGGTCACACAGCCAACGAGCAGCAAAGCTGGGATGCAAAGTCAGCTTAGTCTAAGGCCATGTTTGAATTTTTAACTCCTGCACCATGGGCTTTTTTCCTTTTTTTTTTTGAGACAGAGCCTTAAGCTGTCCCCCTGGGTAGAGTGCTGTGGCATCACAGCTCGCAGCAACCTCCAACTCCTGGGCTCAAGCGAGTCTCCTGCCTCCACCTCCCAAGTAGCTGGGACCACAGGCACCCACCACAACGCCCAGCTATTTTATTTTTTTTTTGGTTGCAGCCATCATTGTTTGGTGGCCTGGGCTGGATTTGAACCCACCACCTTAGGTGTATGTGGCTGGCGCCTTAGCCACTTGAGCCTACAGGCGCCGAGCCAGCTTTTTTCTTTCTTCTTTTTATTTTTTTAACAGAAGAAGTTTACTCTAAATTCAAGTACAGAACTGACCAATGGCCTTCTATAATGTGAACAGCAATAAAGAGATCTACAGAAAAGGTAAAAGTTTGTTATACAATTGTTTTAATTGAGTTCTTTCTGCATTACAAGTCATCTGGGATGGGCAATGGAATTTACTTGTGGTGACTGTTAGCTCCATGTTACAATACTGAGCCTCCAATGGGATAGCTGTTATCGAAATACACATCTGTGTGACCATGGGATTTTCTGTGGGATGCCTTCCTGGGAATGCTCTTTTTAGTGGCTATTGTCTCTGTGGATAGAAAGCATGTGAAAAAGAAACGTAGTGCTATCCTGGCACCAAATCAGAGCACAGTGTCCACCTACCACACACAAACCATTTTGCAAAACAGTGCTGTCTGATGGGGTTACTTTGACTGCGGTAGAAAGAGAAAGAAGAGACTTCTGTGTAATCACGCCTTTAGCAAAGACAAAAACATGCAGTGTGAACTTCTGAAATGACCAACATCCCCCTCTTCTGTCTAATATAAGCAACTGCAGCTTCTTTATCAATGACACTTCCTAGATAAAAATTACTATTCAGTCATCAAATTACCCCCACTTTCTGACAATAACCTCACCCTGTGGAAGACTTTCTTCCCCAAATCACCTAACACAAACCCAAATCCTGCCGGGTGAGGTGGCTCACGCCTGTAATCTTGGTATTCTGAGAGGCCAGCGCAGGTAGATTGCTTGAGTTCAGGAGTTAAGAGACCAGTCTGAGCAAGAGTTGAGATCCAGTCTCTACTAAAAATAGAAAAACTAGCCAGGTGTTGCTTTCGTTGCCGATAGCACTCGCTCAAACATGGTGAACGTTCCTAAAACCGGCTGGACTTTCTGTAAGAAATGTGGCAAGCACCAGTCCCACAAAGTGACACAGTACAAGAAGGACAAGGACTCTCTTTATGCCCAGGGAAAGCGGCGTTATGACAGGAAGCAGAATGGCTATGGTGGGCAGACTAAGCCAATTTTCTGGAAAAAGGCTAAAACTACAAAGAAGATTGTGCTGAGGCTTGAGTGTGTGGAGCCCAACTGCAGATCTAAGAGAATGCTAGCTATTAAGAGATGCAAGCATTTTGAACTGGGAGGAGATACAAAGAGAAAGGGTCAAGTGAGACAGTTCTAATCATCTTTTGTTTTATCATGAAGACAATAAAATCTTGAGATTATGTTCAAAAAAAAAAAAAAAAAACAAAAACTAGCCAGGTGTTGTGGCAGGGGCCTGTAGTCCCAGCTACTGGAGAAGCTGAGGCAAGGGGATCGATTGAACCCAAGAGTTTGATGTTGCTGTGAGCTATGATAACACTGGGGTGCTCTATCCAGAGTGACAGAGCGAGACTATCTAAACAAACAACTTGGGCGGTGCCTGTGGCTCAGTGAGTAGGGCGCTGGCCCCATATACTGAGGGTGGCGGATTCGAACCGGGTGCTGGCCAAACTGCAACAAGAAAATATATGGGCGTTGTGGCAGGCACCTGTAGTCCCAGCTACTCAGGTGGCAGAGGCAAGAGAATCGCCTAAGCCCAGGAGCTGGAGGTTGCTGTGAGCTGTGACGCCAGGGCATTCTACCGAGGGTGACAAAGTGAGACTCTGTCCCTAAAAAAAAAAAAAAAAAACACTTCCTGCACAGCAGATTTGCCTGCACCACAGCTTATTTTTTTAGTATTGATTCTTGGAATAGAATGACTGGGTGAAAGAAGGCCTTTTTTATGGCTTTTGCTATATTTTGTTGAATTGCTTTCCAAAAAGACTACATCAGTTTTTGGGGGGGTTTTTTGCAGTTTTTGGCCGGGGCTTGGTTTGAACCTGCCACCTCTGGCATATGGGGCTGGTGCCCTACTTCTTTGAGCCACAGGCGCTGCCCCCCCCTTTTTTTTTGAGACAGAGTCTCACTATGTCACCCTTGGTAGAGTGCCGTGGCGTCACTGCTCACAGCAACCTCAAACTCTTGGGCTTAAGTGATTCTCTTGCCTCAGCCTCCCGAGTAGCTGGGACTATAGGTGCCTACTACAACGCCTAGCTGATTTTGGTTGTAGTTGTCATTGTTGTTTAGTAGGCTCAGGCTGGGCTCAAACCACCAGCCTCAATGTATGTGGGCTGTACCCTACTCACGAGCTGTGGGTACCAAGCTGGTTGTTTTTGTTTGTTTGTTTTGATATTGAGTCTCTGTTCACCCAGGCTAGAATGCTGTGGTGTTAGCCTAACTCACAGCAGCCTCAAACTCCTGGGTTTGAGCAATCTTCTTGCTTCAGCCTCCCGAATACTAGGGACTACAGACTCCCACCACAATGCCCCACTAGTTTTTTCTATTTTTATTTTTTATTTATTTATTTTTTTTGAGACAGAGTCTCACTTTGTTGCTCTCTGTGGTGTCACAGCTCACAGCAACCTCAAACTCTCGGGCTTGATTCTCTTGGCTCAGCCTCCCAAATAACTGGGACTATAGGCGCTTGCTATTGTTGTTGTTGTTGTTGTTGTTGTTGTTGTTTAGCAGGCCTGGGCCAGGTTCAAACCCACCAGTCCCAATGTATGTGGCTGGCACCCCAACCACTGAGCTATGGACACTGAGCCGAGTTTTGCTATTTTTAGTAGAGACTGGGTCTTGCTCTTGCTCAGGTTGGTTTCAAACTCCTACCTTCAAGTAATGCTCCTGCCTCAATCTCTGAAAGTGCTAGAATCACAGGCATGAACTACTACACCCAGACTACAGCAGGTTCTATACAGGCTCCTTCTCAGCATTGAGTGTTTATTTTATTATTATTATTATTATTATTATTATTATTATTATTATTATTTTGAGACAGAATCTCACTAGGTTGCCCTGGGTAGAATGCTGTGGTGTCATAGCTCATAGCAACCTCAAACTCTTGGGCTTAAGTGATTCCTTTGCCTCAGCCTCCCAGGTAACTGGGACTATAGGCTCATGCCACAATGCCCGGATATTTTGTTGTTGTTGCAATTGTCATTGTTGTTTAGCAGGTCCAGGCCAGGTTCAACCCACCAGTCTCAGTGTATGTGGCCCAGCACCCTACCCACTGAGCTATTGGCACCACCAGCATTGAGTGTTTTGATTGGCTTTTAGCTATTTAGACAACTCTGTGTCATTTTTTTATCTCTGTCTTTCTTTTTTTTTTTTAAGCATCTCCTGTCATTTTTATAGTGGCAAATTATTTTGATTTTTCCTGCTTTGGTTGATAGACCACAATAGGGCTTATGTGGTCATGTGATAGCTGGAGTCTGAGCCTAAGTTCAGTTCGGAAGGGGCTTGATAGGGCCATGGGCCACCCTGTGTTTTCCTAGCCCCTGGTTGTGTAATTGGAGTAGACATACATAGGAGTTGGCAGAATCCCATACTGGTGCAGTGACCCGTGAAGTCAGGGCCATTATGGTAGAAAGAGCCACATAGAAGCCCCTACAACTCTGTCTTTCCCAGGATAATAATTCTAAAGCATTTTTACATCCTTTGGAGGAATTGTGGAGATTAATCCGTCATTAACAGCTTGAAGGAAGCACAGGTGTTGAACCTATCCCTATTCAGCTGGCCTATTTGGCCTGTGCAGCAGGCAGATGGATCTTGGAGAATGACTGTGGATTATTGTCAACCTAATCAGGTGGTAACTGCAATGGCAGTTGCTGTCCCAAATGAACTATCTCTACTGGAGCAAATCAACATAGCCCTTGGCAGCTGGTGTGAGCTACTAACCTGGCAAATGCTTTTTTCTCATACCAATTTCCAAGGACCACCAGAAGCCAAGAGTCCACACCTGCATCCTTGCACTGGGCAACATCAGCTTTCACACTTGCTGGCTTAGTACAGGCTGCAGAGAACTTGATCTCAACAGTCCACACAGCATCACATTGGTCTACTACGTTGATGATGGAATGCTAAGCAGATCTGATGAGTGGGAGGTAGTTTATTAAGTGTGGTTGGCAAGAAACCCCTTGTGCTGTCAGTCTGTCAGGGTCCAATCTGGGGACAGAAGCAATTATTTGAATAAAATTATATCAGTTATATGAAGAGAGGGAACTTAGTGTAGACAACTAGGGGGTTGCAGGCTGTGGTTTTTGAGACAGAGTCTCACTCTGTTGAGTCTCACTCTGTTGCCCTGAGTAAAGTATTGTGGTGTCAGCCTCATTCCCAGCAACCTCAGACTCATGGGCTCAAGCAATCGTCCTGCCTCAGCCTCCTGAACAGATGGGAGGATCCCCAACGATACCAGGCTACTTTTTCTGTTTTTTTTTTTTTTGTTGTTGTTGTTGTTGTTTTTTTAGTGCAGATGGGGGGGGAAGTCTCTTTCTTGCTCAGGCTGGTCTTGAACTCCTGAACTTAAGCAATCCTTCCACCTCAGCCTCCCAGAGTGCTAGGATTATAGGACTGAGTGCACTGACCAACAATCATTAACTAAATGCAAAGTTGTTAACAAGCTAAATGTAAGGGTAAAAAGAAAACTAAGGAGTCCTGGAAGCAGGAACTGCAAGAAGCAGCTATCATCCCCAGGGCAGAGGGGACAAAGGCAAAGAGGTTGAAAAGGTGAAAACAGGAGGGCCCCCACACAGCTGAGACTCAGACTGCTGAGGCCGGTGCTGTTTGGTTGGTTCCACATTTGGTGGACTTTATGGAATTTGGTCACAATGTTTACCACAATGAACGTGCTACTCTCATTCCTTTACTTTCCAAACAACCAGTAAGACTTTTCATTTTAGGCCAGGTGTGGCGGCTCACTCCTAGAGCACTCTGGGAGGCCGAGCTGGGTAGATTGCTTGAGCTCAGGAGTTTGAGACCAGCTTGTGCAAGAGGGAGACCCTGTCTCTACTAAAAATAGAAAAAAGCAGCCAGGCATGATGGCACATGCCTGGAGTCCTAGCTATGCAAGAGGCTGAGGTAGAAGGATCACTTGAACCCAAGAGTTTGAGGTTTACTGTGAGCTATGATGCCATGGCACTCTACCTAGGGCAAAAGAAAGGACTTTTTATTTTGAGTGAGGTCCAGAGTATAAAAGGCTGTGTAGCAAGTGCAGGCTACATGACCCAGCAGACCTGGCCTCTCCGTGTTGGTGGTAAAGAGGGATGCTATGGGGTGGCTTGGGCAGGTGCTGACAGGGTACTCATGGCACAGAGTTTTAGACTGTGGGAGTGAATGTGTGCCCTCTTCTGCAATAACTATTTTCCTTTTCAGAAATCATTCCTGCCTTGTTCCTGGGCCCTGCTGAGACCAAACACCTGCTCATGCCCTTGAATAACCAGAGGGGCTGAGCTCCCATCATGACCTGCAGGCTGCCATTGATGCATCTGTCAGGTGTTTGAATGAAGAGAATTGTTTTCTAAGTGTACAGTTGCTAATTGCATAACTGAGAGGGTAAAAGGAGAATTCCAAGTTAAGGACCAGACAGCTTTTTCTTTCAAGGGCCAGAGAGTAAATATTTTGGCTTTCAGGCCATACTGTCACAATCCCCAGCTCTTTTGTTGTAGGGAAAGCACAGTACAGGTATAAGTGGTCATGGCTGTGTTCCAATAAAACTTTGTTTACAAGGCAGGCTGGAGATGGCCTGAGGGCTAGAGATTCCCCACCCTGGCTCTCAGAGCTAGCACGGCCAGAAGCAGCCACATCCCTGGTTCTGAAGGAAGAAAGGCCAGAGCTGAAACTATTGGAAACTTAGAGGAAAGGCTCTAGGAACCAAAACTCAGACTGTGAGGAGGGTGGCCTGATGGCCTTAGTGTCCTGAGCGGGGCCAGATGAGGCCAGTTCTGCAGGTGCTGGGAGGCTACAAATGGGATTCATCTTGCTGAAGTAAGAACCACCCCTGCCAGGGGCTGCAGAAGCAAGGTGGTGGGAGAGTAGCCTGGCAGGAGCGATCCCTTCTCCCCAGCACCACCTGTCAGCAGAGCAGGGCAGACTCAGCTGGCAATGCAGGGGTGCGGTTTGAACAGCCGGGTACAGAGGGCAAGTTGAGAGCTGAAGAAAAACCACAAGTGCTTTGATTGGCTTTGGGAAATTTAGACTATTACCTTATCTTTTCTACAAGTGGCTTATCATTTGAATTCTTCCTTACTTTATTCCAGAGATTAAACAACCGTCTGGGTCCACTGGGGTGGGAGTAGGGTGTGTATGTCAGGGTGGATAGACTTCTCTAAAATAGAGAAAATAGGTCATTTTTCTGGGAAATGAAGGTTTAGGAGGCAGAAAGGGATTCTGAGGCTCTGAGGGAGGCTGGGAAGGAACTGGCAGTGTTTAGGCTTCTTTTGTCCTGTCGAGAATGAACCCAGATCAGACCACCTCTCTCCACCACCATGCCTGCCACTCACTTTTGCTTCTAGCATCTCCATGGCATCTTCATTAGGCTCACTGGTCCCCACATCCACTCTTGTGCCTGTGATCTGTTCTCACGTGGCCATGACAGCTAAATCATGCCCTCCCCCCTGCCCAGTATCCTCGAATGTTATGTTCTCTGGTGTGTCTGGTCCCCACCCTGGGACACTTTCTGCCACTCCTATTCTGCACCAGCTTCCCTGGACTCTGCAAGCCACTTCCCACCTCAGGGCCTAAACCTGCTGATTCCTCAGCCTGGAACCTTTGTCCCAGGTCTTCTTCTCCCTCAGCCTGTACTTCCTTCACATCCGTACTCAAATAATTCCTCCTCACACTGAGGAGTGTATCCAAAGCAGTGTCTTCCAGCAGTCTCTGTCTTATCACCTATTTGATTTTTTATCATAGCCCTTGTCACCACCTGACATGGTATGTTTGTATTCACTACTGTGCTCCCAAAGCTAGGCTTGTGTTTGATCAGGGGATGGTGCTTGACAAATATTTGTCAAGCAGGTAAATAAATGAATGAATGAGCAAATGGAAAGGGCAGAATGTCTGCCATGTGGGGATAGAGGGAAGACAGTGTGGGGGTATATGAAATAAGTGAGGTTGTTGGTATGAGATGGGGCAGGAAGGACTTCATGGATCCAGGTGTGGGTAGGGCCTCATGGAGGGACTAGGTATGGGGCAAGGCCTTGTGGGAGCAGGGGAGGAGTTGGATAACAGTTTAAGAACAAGAAGAATCATTACAGAATTGGAGTTAGGGAATGGTGTGACAAGAGCCTAGTTCAATAGAATCCCTTGGCTGCTGGCTGAGTGGCCTGGGAGGCAGAGACACCCTTTCCAGTCAGAAAGGGGGCCTTGGCAGAGGTAGGCAGTAGAAGCAAAAAGAAGCACCTCAATTCCAGAATTGGGATTGGGGGGGCAGAATTGAGGGACTTGAGGGTAGATGCAGTGAGGGGTGAGGGAGAGGGGCATGTGCAGGGCCCCCCAGGGGCTTCTGCCTGGGA
>CAUYQV010102175.1:0-16311 GCA_963574575.1 Galagoides demidoff
CTGGGCTAAAATTGGGTTATAGCTTTCCTATGAAAGCTATAAATTAGTTTCATAGTAGGGCTGAGTACGTTGGATACTTTTTCTTCCATTCTTGGGATACTTTGCTAAGAAGAATATTTTCCAGCTCCATCCATGTAAACATGAAGGAGGTAAAGTCTGCATCTTTCTTAATGGCTGCATAGTATTCCATGGTGTACATATACCACAATTTATTGATCCATCCGTGGATCGATGGGCTCTTGGGCTTCCATGACCTAGCAATTATGAATTGGGCTGCAATGAACATTCTGATACAAATATCTTATTGTAGTGTGATTTTTGGTCTTCTGGATATATACCTAATAGAGGAATTATAGGATCAAATGGCAGGTCTATTTTTAGTTCTTAAAATGTTTTCCAGATGTCTTTCCAAAAGGAACATATTAGTTTGCAATCCCACCAGCAGTGTAGAAGTGTTCCCTTTTCTCCACACCCACACCAGCACCTGTGATTTTGTGATATGGACTAATCTTACAGGTGTTAGTGATATCTCAAAGTAGTTTTGATTTGCATTTCTCTGATGATTAAGGATAGTGAGCATTTTTTCATATGTTTATAGGCCATGCGCCTGTCTCCAGAGAAATTTCTCTTCAAGTCCCTTGCCCACCCTGAGAGGGGATGACTTGTTCTCTTCTTGCTAATACCTTTGAGTTCTCTGTGGATTCTGGTTATTAAACCCTGTCAGAGAAATAACCAGCAAATATCTTCTCCCATTCTGAGGGTTGTCTACTTGCTTTACTTACTTTGCTTTTGGCTATGCAGAAGCTTTTTAATTTGATCAGGTCTCAGTAGTGTATTTTTGATGTTGTTTCAATTGCCCAGGGGGCTCCTCTTCATAAAATTTTCACCCAATTTTTCAGGCCAATTCTTCAAGTATTTTCCCTACACTTTCTTCTAGTATTTTTATAGTTTCATGTCTTAAGTTTAAATCTTTAATCCAGTGAGAGTCAATCTTAGTTAGTGGTGAAAGGTGTGGATCCAGTTTCAGTCTTCTGCAGGTCACCAGCCAGTTTACCCAGCACCATTTGTTAAATCAGTGGCTGATATTGAAATCGTTTCTTATCCTTATTGGCCATTTCATATTTTATGAATTATATCTGTTCAAATATTTTGTCCTTTTTTATTGGGTTATCTTATATCTTTACATTTTTAAGAAATAGGTATTTTGTTATAAATATTTTCTCCCATTCTGTGTCTTTCAAAGGACTAGAATTTTTAATTTTGAAAAGTCCAATTTATTTTTTCTTTCCTTTATAGTTTATTATTTATATGTCTTATGAAATATTTTTGTGTAGTCCAGGTACATTTTAAATGGTAGTCCTGTAATGATATTTATAATTCCCTTCAAAGTTCCTGACTCTTTTTTCAATTTTCATTTCCTATTCAGTTTTGATCAATTGTTTTGCTAGAAGATCATTCATTTAAGGTAGTATTCTCTTCTGATGCCATTAACTGATGTAGTATATATGGTTCTTTTTACTCATCACAAATCTTGTATAATTTTGCTGTCTCTTTAACTTACTTGGGTTTGTGTAAGGCAGGGGTCCTCAAACTTTTTAAACAGAGGGCCAGTTCACTGTCTCTCAGAGTGCTGGAGGGCCAGACTGTGGGCCCTGGAACAAGTCAGCTGCTAAGCAGGGTAGGCAGCTGCTGCTAAGCAGGACAGGCAGTGGTGGCAAAAACACCTGGCTGGCCACATGTGGCCTGCGGGCCGTAGTTTGAGGATGCCTGGTGTAAGGTATCTAGTTTACTAAGGTTTTAGAAAAAAATTTTTTTGTATTTACTATAACTAGAAAAGGATGGATTACTTTATAAATTTCAGTGGAATTCTTTCAGTTACAGAAAGAGAAATCTAAACTAGAATGGTTTATGCCAAACATGTTTATTTTTGACATGTTGCTAAAGTCTACAGGTAAATTGCTATTTGTATTGACTCAAAAATGTCAGAATCAGGTTCTGTGATTCTTCTGGCTTTTACCTGATGGCTGTAAGAAAGGTCATCACTGCTGCAGGAAACCCACACAGGCAGGAAGAATGGTAGGACTGATGGCAGCAGGTAAGTCTGTCTGTTCTTTTTCTTAGGAAAGAGAAGGTTTTCCCAGGACATACCTCTCAGTGTTTTATTTCCCTAGGCCTGAGGCAGGTACCAGCTGCCTGAAGCCACTACCAGCTTCAAAGGATGGTAAGGAAGGAAGTGTGAGAGGGGAGTATTGGGATTGCAAATTGGTTTAGCAAACCAACAGTGCCTACCACTATTAAAGGGACTATCTATGTCCAGGAGAAGAAATGAATCATTTTCCCATAAGATACACAATTTATGCAGAAGAACACTTTAAACATATTACAATATGTGAAGCTTATGCAGAGTTGAGACAAGCAATCAATGCTCTTTAGAAAAGAATGACCACCTATATATAAAAAGCTATAAGTTATAAATTGAAAAGATAACCCAAAAAGAAAAAAGTATGATTAAATAATTTATAAAGGCAGTTTACAGAATGGCAAATTCAGATAGCCAAGACACATTTAGAGATATTTGAATATGAAAATCTGTGTTAGTAATCACTTTGAATTCATAAAACTTCTCAAAGTTAAAAGAGTAACAGTTACTTTTAGTAAAGAGGAAGGGGTAAATTTATATACTAATTTTTGAAATATGAAAAACTATAGTCTTACTGTTATACAATGAAATCTATTAACATCTATTAAAATAATACTTATAATTTGATCCATGAATCCCACTCCTACAAGCATACTCTACACAAAAAAGTAATCGTCAGTAATCCTGCACCTGTCCAATAATTCACTCTCCTGTTACTTCTTAGGGATGGTTAAAAGATTATTTTTCCTAGCAACAAAAATGTGAATAACTAGTGGTAAAACTTGAAAAAGTTATGGTATGTCCACACCACTGACTCTTTTCAGCTATTGATAAGTGTAAAAGATGCAAAAATACGTACATAAGCCCACTTATATGACAGTGAAAACACAAACACTAATATATGTGTGTATAGATAACATGTGTCTATATGTGAGGTGAGTATAGAGAAAAATATAAAGTTGATCAGTATTGATTATCTGTCGACAGTCTATTGTATGGCTGGAGTTGTTATGAGTGCTACGAGTGAAAGCATATAGGAGTGAAAGGATCAAAACTGAGAAGACAGAAAACACATTATAAAAGCTGTGTTTATACACAGTTTTATGTGCATATGTGTGTGTAAGTATATATATTTTTTCATTAAAAAAGGCAAGTATTGGACTTGTCTGTTTGTCCCCACTGGTTCTAGACATGGGCCTGAAATTATATTCATAAACAAAATGAATTATATTTCTTATGGAATGTGCTTTTATAGGAGGACTTTTTCCAGTATATCAAACTTACAGTTTCTATAATATATGAATTTTATGGCATTTAAGAACATGATGTACCCTTAGAATACCTACTCTTTTCCATTATATGATATATAGTAAAGTGTGACTGACGGACAAATATTTTTCCATATACATTATATAATGTACAATAAGCATAGGGCTTCTCTATAGTATGAGTAATACAATTGGTTCTGATTGCTGTGCAGTCTTTTTCACTTTCTTTCAGGAAATACATAATTTCATTAATGTATAAATATTGAAAACTGAAAACTGATTTCTGCATGAAGTTATTCCCATATTAAGGACATCTGTGTTGTTTCCTTCTATAGAAATATTTTTTTTTTTTTTTTTTTGTAGAGACAGAGTCTCATTTTATTGCCCTGGGCAGAATGCTGTGGTGTCACACAGCTCACAGCAACCTCCAACTCCTGGGCTTAGGCAATTCTCTTGCCTCAGCCTCCTGAGTAGCTGGGACTACAGGCGCCTGCCACAATGCCCGGCTATTTTTTTGTTGCAGTTTAGACGGGGCTGGGTTTGAACCCGCCACCCTTGGTATATGGGGTTGGTGCCCTTCCCACCGAGCCACAGGCACTGCCTTATACAGGAATTTTTTAATAAATTGCAAGTGAAGGGTTTTCCAGCCATTGCTTTTGTAGGTTTTTTTTTTTCCTCCACGTTGATTTTCTGATGTGTAATAAGATTTGAACTGTTATTTTTTTTTCTTATGTGTAAATTTGCTGATGTTCAGGTCATTGGCTTTTCAGTGGGAGATTTCCTGTAGTCACTATAATCATAAAATGTTTCTTTCCATCACAAATCCTCTAATATGCAATGAAGTATGATTTGTGAAGAAAACCCTACCCACATTCAGTACAAAAAATTACTCTTCTCTATAAAGTATTGGATGTATAATTAAATATTAGTTTGAGTGAATGCTTTCTTAGATTTTCTGAATTCATGGTGATTCCCTTTTGGTAACTTAGTTTAAATGTAATTTTATTACAAAATTTAAACTGTAAAAGTGTTTAAAAATAGTTTTGCTGTAAATACAGATAAACTATAATGGAATGCTGGTATCAAAGGATGTGGCTAACCCATGCTATGTTCCCATATTAAGGGAATAATAATATGGCACTGCTTTTATAAGGTTTTTTTTCCCTCCAAATTGATTTTCTGATGTGTAATGAGATTTGAAAATCTATATCTCACATGCGTCCAATCTATATTGACTTAAAATTTAGCTCTCCCATTCCACTTACAGTTTGCTATTATTCATTCCTCAGTCAATTCCCAAGTCCCTCTTGAGATGCAAGGAAATCCTCAAAAGAAAGTCTTCTTTTCTTCTTAGAGATGAATACTATGTTGACAAAAGATATTGTAGCTGATTTGTCCTTTTTTTCCCTTTTTCTTTTTGGCTTGGGAGTGTAGAATTCTATTTTTGAAAATGTATAAGTGCAAAAGTTTATTAATCTTATGAAATTAATTTTTCAAACCCCAAGGCTCTTAGATCAGTCTTCATTAATCCCATTTTCAATTAATATCCAAAGGAAAAACTATAGTAATAAAGAAGACATTTGAGAAGATTTTAGTCAGTCTACTCTTTTTGTTAAAGTTTGGCAGCTACCGTAGTAAAACTTGATGACACCAGAGATAATTTTCTCTTATGTATCAAAGTTTGTAAAGTCCTTAACAAAAGAGCAATGCTTTAAGACTTCTAGCAATAAAAGATACAGATAAAGTTGCAAATGAAAACATTACATTTTTAAGTGAGTAATTTTGGTAATTTAAAAAAAAAATACATTTCTAGACTCCAGACTCCTTAAATACAAGTAGCTATCTCAATGAATTAAAAATGTCTGCCAATGGCAGAGTAGGTGATACATATTAGTATGTACTCCTTTTGAGAACTAAAATAAGTAGACAAAAATATTAAACACATTTAATTTTCTGAAGGCACAGAACTACCAAGACAGTGAGAAATTGCAGAAATAAGATTAGAGACATGTCATAATCTCCGGACTTTGTGATTATTTATGACTAAGGAGTTTTTGCTAACTCTTAAGGTAAATACTGGGCAAGAGAGGCTGTACAAAACTTTTTGTAAATTCATGTGACTAAGGAGACAAATACTAGAATTCAGATCACCCCAAAGTCCCAAGTCCTAAAGATATCCCTTAGGAACAGGGTGAGACCAAAGCACAGTTTTGAGTAATCTCAATAATTGATTGGATAAAGACAATCAGTGATTGCTAGTGTTCCAAGAACCGTCACCTGTTAGAAGCAAAGGCAAATCTCTGGAAGAAATTATCCAGACCATCCTATTATCTCTACAGTTTTAATATGTAGTATTTGGCAGTTGATTTAAAAATCACCAGGTATCTCAGAAGATATCACTGTTTAAAACTGAAGAAAAACAATACCAAATAGGAACAGGCCAGGGGATCTATGTAATAGGGCTATCTGTGAAAGAAACAGAGAATGAAGCAGATGCAAAATTTGTATAGATAATAACTAGGAAATTTCCAAGTTACTTGTGCACAAACATACACACACCACTTAGTGATTAAGCCATAGATCACTAAGTTATGAAGACTCTCTAAACCTCAAGCAGGATAAATATATAGAAAAATCACACCTAGGGGTGGCACCTGTGGCACAGTGAGTAGGGCGCTGGCCCCATATACTGAGGGTTTGAACCCGGCCTGGCCAAACTGCAACAAAAAATAGCTGGGTGTTGTGGTGGGTGCCTGTAGACCCAGCTGCTAGGGAGGCTGAGGCCAAGAGAATTGCTTAAGCCCAAGAGTTTGAGGTTGCTGTGAGCTGTAACGACATGGCACTCTACCAAGGGTGACAAACTGAGACTCTGTCTCTTAAAGAAAAGAAAAGAAAATCACACCTAGGCAACTGCTGAAGGAATAAACAGAGTCTCTTAAAGGCAAGAGAAAAAAACAGTAGCAGATTACCTTCAAAGGTAATTATATTGACAGCTTACTTTTCAACAGAATAATGAAGGAGAAACCATAATGTAGTATCTTCAAAATACTAATAGAAAATAACTGCTAACTTAGAATTCTAAATTCAGTAAAAATATCCTTCAAAAATAAAGGCAAATTACAGACATTTCCAATGAACAAAAACAGAACTTGTTCCCAGCAAACTTACACTTAAAGTAATACTCAAGGGTGTTCCTCAGTCAGAATAACAATGATTCTGCAGGGAAACAAAAGACAGGAGAGAATAAAAAAGTAATAGAAAGGGTAATATGTAGGTTAATTTAAGTAAATATTGACTCTGAAACCAATGATTGGCTTTGTCAACTACATACAGAATTCAAATGCATGGCATCAATACCATGCAAGTCAAGAGGAGGATAAATGGAATGTGAGCACCCACCCCACTTTGTCCCGAAGTGGTGTACTTATTTATATTAACCTTTAAGAAGTGAAGTTTGCACATGTTAATATCTGATATAATCAATTTTAAGGCTTCAAACTAAAATGCAAGATAATTGTGTCTCATGGTAACCTAGCATGTAATAAATATGTAGAGAATATACTCACAAAATTGGAAGGAAAGAATTCTAAACTTTGAAACCTGTTTTCTTAAAATTTTTTCCCCTTTCAAACAGGAATCAGTAAGAAAAGTTCAGGTTTTGGGTGGTGCCTGTGGCCCAAAGGAGTAGGGTGCCAGCCCCATATACCAGAGGTGGTGGGTTCAAACCTGGCTCCAGTCAAAAAAAAAAAAAAATTCAGGTTTCTGTGGATGAAGTTGAGGATCCAAAATGTGTTTTGTATCTTGGTCCTTGTAGCTAAGTTCCAGGATATTAGGGCCAGAGCTAAAGTGGCAAGTAGTTATGGTACTGTCACTTACATTATTAATCACTTTTGGGATACAGGCTAGGAGCAATTTCAGACCTGTTAGGTACCTGCTGCAACAGCATATAACCAATAGATTTATTGATAACCAATAAATACTATAAACAATAAATAAGGTGACTTCTCCCTTCCAAAAGTTGAGTCCTTTGTGTCTTTAGTGTTAATTTTCACAAAAACTTCTGATTTCTTTTCATCATACATCATATTTTCCCACCTTTTGTTTCATTTACAGTGTCCTTAGGGTGCTTAGATAATGTAAAATTTTCTCACCACTGTACTCATTATGAAATTATTTTGGTCAATACTGAACAGTTTTGCTACCCAGAGCATGAAAAACTCAACACCCTGAATTTATATAGCTGCTTACCCAAAAAGCGAAACAAGAAAGACTGTAATTCATGTCCTTGCACATTCACTATTATTTGCAGGGATTTAACAACTCCCTTATCAGTTAAGCAACCAAGCATGACCCCTATACATTGCTTAAACACTTTCATCAAAGTGTCTCCCTTATATAAAACTGGATATCAGCTGT
Source organism: Galagoides demidoff (assembly GCA_963574575.1). NCBI lineage: Eukaryota > Metazoa > Chordata > Mammalia > Primates > Galagidae > Galagoides > Galagoides demidoff. The sequence continues at coordinate 7,825 of CAUYQV010102175.1, forward strand.
GTGATCCAGATACTCATAGTTCTGACGAGCTAGAAGAAAGGTGGCCTTGGTCACCTCCTGCTTCCCCACATCATAACTGTGGCACTGGGCACTCTACTTTCCCAGTGTCTGATTTCTGATGTTTAGTGAGTAATGGCTTCCAGTTTAAGGCCTTCCCAAAGTCACTGCATTTATAGGGTTTCTGTTTCATATGAATTTTCTGGTGTTTAATAAGATTTGACCTGATGGTAAAGGCCTTTCCGCACTCAACACATATATATGGTTTCTCTCCTGTGTGAATTCGATGATGCTCATGGAGTTGTGACTTCTTAATAAAAGGCTTCCCACAGTCACTGCATTTATAGGGTTTTTCTCCAGTATGAATTCTTCTGTGTCTATTTAAGTGTGACTTCTGGATGAAGGATTTCCCACATTCAGTACAGATATAGGGCTTCTCTCCTGTATGAATTCTCTGATGCATAATTAGTGTTGATTTTCTTGCAAAGGCTTTCCCACATTCACTGCATTCATAATGCCTTTCTCCAGTATGGGATTGCTGGTGTATATGGAGGCCTGACTTCCGGGTGAAGGCTTTTCCACAGTCACTACATTTATAGGGTTTATCTCCAGTGTGAATTTTCTGGTGTGTAAAGAGATTTGATCTGTCAGTGAAAGCCTTTCCACATTCAGCACATCTATAAGGTTTCTCTCCTGTGTGAATTTGCTGATGTACATGGAGTTGTGACTTCTTAGTGAAGGATTTCCCACAATCATTGCATTCATAGGGTTTCTCACCAGTATGAATTCTCTCATGTGTAATAAAATGTGATTTGTGGAGGAAGGCCTTCCCACATTCAGTGCAAACATAGGGTTTTTCTCCTCTATGAATTCTTTGGTGCATACTTAGTGTTGACTTCTGAATGAATGCTTTCCCACATTCACTGCATTCATAATGTCGTTCTCCAGTATGACATTTTTGATGGATCCTGAGCCGTGACTTCCAGATGAATGATTTTCCACAGTCATTGCATTTATAGGGTTTCTCTCCAGTATGAATTTTTTGGTGTTTAATGAGATTTGACTTGTCAGTAAAGGTCTTTCCACATTCAGTACACATATAGGGTCTTTCTCCAGTATGAATTTTCTGGTGTATAATGAGATTTGTCTTGTGAGTGAAAACTTTCCCACATTCTGAACATATAAAGGGATTCTCTCCTGTATGAATTCGCTGATGCACATGAAGTTGTGACTTTTTTATGAAGGATTTCCCACAGTCATTGCATTCATAGGGTTTTTCTCCAGTATGAATTCTTTCATGTGTGATAAAATGTGACTTCCGGATAAAGGCCTTCCCACATTCAGTACATACATGGGGTTTTTCTCCTGTATGAATTTTTTGATGCATACTCAGTGTTGATTTTCTTGTGAAGGCTTTTCCACATTCAGTACATTCAAAGTGTTTCCCTCCAGTATGAATTTTTTGATGCATGCTTAGTGTTGATTTTCTTGTGAAGGCTTTTCCACATTCAGTACATTCAAAGTGTTTCTCTCTAGTATGAATTATTTTATGTATACTGGGGTCTGAATTTTTAGAGAAGTTTTCCCCACATTCACTGTGTTCATAGGGTTTTTCTCCAGTATGAATTCTCAGGCATCTGAACAGATCTGACTTCTGGGTAAAAGGTCTTTCATACACATTGTATTTATAGTAATTTTCTTCATTATGAGTTTTCTGATGGTTTGACTTGAGAAAATCCTTCCTATATTCAGTGCATATATAGAGTGTTTTTCCCTCATAAACCCTCTGAGGTGTAGCAAGTTGAGACTTCTGAGTGAAGACTGCCTCACATTTGCTGCATGCATGCTGTTTTTCTTCAATGCAAATATTCTGCCTTGCAAAAAGATGTGCCTTCTGGGAGAAAGCTTTTACACAGTCAGAAAACAAACAGAGATTCTCCTCAGTATGAACTTTCTGATGTTGAATGAGACCTTGCTTATGACTCAGAAGTTTCCTACATTGGTGACATTCACAACCATTTATTTCTGTATGAGAATTCCTATGAGTAAAAATATCACCATGTCTGACAATCTTATCATTTTCTGTTGCATTGTTCTTATTATAATTATATAAGCTTATAATAGGCTCCAAACTCTTTCCAAATGAGTCATCATTACAAAGTCTTTTTCTTGAAGGAACAAGGTATGTGTTGACATGAACAAATTTTCCAATGCCCTTATATTCACAGCCCTTCTCATTAGCTACTGTTTCCTTGTTGACGAAGGCAATGTGACTTAAAGATGTGTTCTGCTTTTCCTCATATCTTCTTGTCTGTTTATCATCTCTCAACAATTCTTCTAAAACAGAATATGAGTCTTCTCTTGTGAAAAGATTAATTTTCTCAGACTGGAAAGAAACTTCTTTAGACATTCCTTGTGAAAGTTCAAAACCAATATCCCCATCTAAAGAAGAAAAAAGAGATAAAACTGACACAAAAAACAATAAAGAACAGAAGTACTGATAATACAGTTGATTCAGGGAAAGCATAAAGAAATAGGAGAGGTGGTATATAAATATAAAAATACATAGATATGTAAAATATACATAAAATTTTAAGTTTAATTAACTTCATATATAATAAACAATATAATAATATACAGTAACAGAATTAATACTTATATTACATTTACCATATGATAAACAATAGCATTTAGATATGCTGTTCTAATTTCTATATTCATGTAAACTTTAGCACAATCCTTTGCTATTGATATTATTATTGTCCCTATTTTACAGATGAGGAAACTGAGCTGCAGATGAATTTAGCAAGTTGCCCAAATCAAATGTTTAGTAATTGGGGAAAGAAGAGATTTTAGGCCAAGCAAATGTAGCAGAATACATAGTGAGTAAGGAGTCAGAAGAACAGAGTGATAAAACACTGTGGTTTAAAAGAAGTGTCTCTGAGTTTAGATTCTTATTCTTTCATCTGTAAAACCTCACTAATCTCTCTTCTTTGTCTTTTCCCTATTATCTACTGTCCCCTAAACACCCATTTATTTATGTTTATAGTAAAACTATTAGAGCCTTAGTTATCCTGTCTTGACCAAAGAAAAGGATTTCTTTGGTTGAATTTTCTTTTATTCTTGGTGTGGGATACATGAGAGATACATGCCACTAAAAGGAAACAAAACAGGAGAAAGTATCAATCATCTTCCTTCACAGTATTAAGCTTGTACCCCAGCATATGGCTTCGTGAGGACATTAGGTTTGTCACTAGGTGGGACCAAGTAACTCAGTTCTCACAAATGAAATGGGAATAAAAATCACATTTGTTGTGACAAGACCAGTGTCTCAAGGAACTGGATGTGTCTCCCATGAGGCCTCTTCTCTTTCCACCAGTATTTTCCAACTGAGTGCACTCAGCTATATGTAGCTGGCAAAGCCATAGGACAGGGGTCAAAAAACTACAACCTCAGATGAAACCCAGGCTTCTACTCCTCACAAAATCAAAACAATAACAATACTAACAATACAACAATACTTTCAATATGTGTGAAAATTATATGAAATTAAAATTTCAGTGTTCCTTAAGTTTTACTGGAACATAGCCACACCTATTTATCGATATATTGTCTATAGCTGCTTTGGGGCTACAACAGCAAAAATCATAGTTGTGATAGCAACTGTGTGGTCCACAAAGTCTAAAATATTTACTTTTCAGCCTTTACAGAAAGTATTAGCCAACTCCTAACCTAGGAGATAGTGGTGTAATGACTAAGGAAAATTTGTTCCTGAATGGCTATTGGAAACAAAGTTGCCTGGCAGACCCGGACCATTCACTCAGTACCTTGGAACTGTCATTTGAGCAGTCAATGTTTATATTCTTCTTCTTCTTCTTTTTTTTTTTTTTTTAAATTTTTTGAGACAGAGTCTTACTTTGTCACCCTCGGTAGAGTGCTTTGCTGTCATAGCTCACAGCAACTTCAACTCTTGGGCTCAAGTGATTCTCTTGCCTCAGCCTCCCAAGTAGCTAGGACTATAGACACCTACCACAATGCCCAGCTATTTTTAGAGACAGGGGTCTTACTCTTGCTTAGGCTGGTCTTGAACCGGTGAGCTCAAGTGATCCACCAGCCCAGGCCTCCCAGAGTGTTAGGAGCCACCACGCCTGCCCAATGTTTACATTCTTTAAGTCACTATTTACTGGGGTCTTTTAGTTTACAGTAGCTTGGCTTTACTTTATTATACCTTTATTGTCTATGATAGTCACTTATATTCCAAATTCTGGAAGAGTGCATGAGATATAGCAGATTATCAGCGAATATTTATGTAAAAATTTGACAGTATTATCATCTTATTCTAATGGAGTTCTTGAATATAGATATGGTCTGACTTCATATCCATTTAATTCTGTCTTAAGGGCCTTGTTATGCCCCCAAACATACTCTTTAGCTATAATATTACTTTGACTCACATATATTAATGGCTTTCATTAATCATGAAGGCATTTAAAACTGAATTCTTAAACATGGATTTTGATTTTTTGGAACTTTTCACTTTCTTTAGCTTACGAACTCATTGCCTCATCTGGCAACTTTTACATTACTAGCAGTAACACTTAATGCAACATTTTGCTCTCATTTGAGACATTTGCTGTCACAACTGTCACACTGCTTCAATGAGTATATTTATAAAACAGTCATATTTCAGGCCAATAAAATGTGTATGTAAGCTATTGTTCCACTAGCCACTGAAGTCTATTTTATTTTTATTTTTTTTTTGTAGAGACAGAGTTTCACTTTATTGCCCTTGGTAAAGTGCCATGGCATCACATAGCTCATAGCAACCTCCAACTCCTGGGGATAGGTGATTCTCTTGCCTCAGCCTCCCAGTAACTGGGACTACAGGTGCCTGCCACAACGCCTGGCTATTTTTTTTGTTGCAGTTTGGCCAGGTCTGGGTTTGAACCTGCTAACCTCAGTCTGTGGGGCTGGCGCCGTACTCAGTGAGGCACAGGCGCCACTCCACTAAAGTCTCTTTTATTACTGAATCCAAACATGGGTCTTTTCATTTTCCCCATTTAAGCTTCCTTTTCTGTTCCTCTGTTTTTATTCAAAATTCAATGTTCTTCATGTATTATTTAGGGTTCTTTGCTTTAAAAACTAATCTTAAATCTTACCACAAGTCTAGGTAGACTCTCTTTTCTTTTAATTTAAAAACAAACATATATTCTGAGCTATTTATATTTATACTTAAATTGATACAGACAGGAATGTTAATAGATGCAAAATATACAAAGTTTGAAATTTTAAAGATTTCATGTGGTTATCTTCTGTTTGCAAGTATCATCTCTTTGAATTGCTCCTAGAAGAAAATTTTTTAAATCTTTCTGAAATAGAGCAAACTGAACTGCTCTGCCTATAACAAATTCAAGAATTTAATTTTACTAAATATGTTCTATGAAAATATATTTTAAGGCTCAGAGCCTGTGGCTCAAGTGGCTAAGGCGCCAGTCACATACACCTAAGGTGGCAGGTTCTAATCCAGGCCGGGCCCGCCAAACAACAATGATGGCTGCAACCAAAAAATAGCCGGGTGTTGTGGTGGGCGCTTGTGGTCCCAGCTGCTTGGGAGGCTGAGGCAAGAGACTCACTTGAGCCCAGGAGTTGAGAAAGAAAATATTTTTTAAAGTACAAGGGTATGCTGAGTATGGTATCTCATGCCTATAATCCCAGCACTTTGGGAAGCTGAGGCAAGAGGATCCCTTGAAGCCAGGAGTTCAAGACAAGTCTAGAAAACATAGAGAAACCTAATCTCTACAAAAATAAAAATAAAAAAATCAGCCAGGTGTGATGGTATGTATTTGAGTCCCAGCTACTTAGGAGGCTTTGACAGAAGGATCGCTTGAGCCAGCACTGGACTTTGAGCTATGATGATGCCACCGCACTATAATGTGAGCAACGGAAATGGAGCAAGACCTCGTCTCTGTTGAAAAAGAAAATAGTAAATAATTTCTTGATGGTACCATAAAAATTATAACTATATACAACTATTATGTACCTGTAACTTAAACAAAATTTTAAAAAGAACTTAAATCTTAAAAAAAAGTACAAAGGTAAAAGATTCAGATGTATAATTAAATGTATTAATAATTTTCCTTTTTTTTTTTTGTTTTTGTTTTCAGACAGAATCTCACTTTGTTACCCTTGGTAGAGTGCCATGGCATTATAGCTCACAGCAATCTCAAATTCTTCTTGAGCCCAAGTCTCTCAACCAGCTGGGACTATAGGCGCCCATTGCAATGCCTGGTTATTTTTTTTAGAGATGGGGGTTTCTCTCTTGCTCAAGCTGGTAATGTATTAATAATTTTCTCTGAATTTCTGTGAGTTGGGGAATTAGAAAAGGGAAAAAGCAATGTATGCTGTAATAGGTTGAATTAAAGGAATGTAAGTAAGTGTATTATTTGAATAGGCAGATAGAACATAAAATAACCAAAGAGTAGGCCAAGTACGGTGGCTCACACCTGTAATCCTAGCATTCTGGGAGGGCAAGGCATGAGGATCCCTTGAGCTCAGGAGTTTGAGACTAGTCTGAACAAGAGTGAGACCTCGTCTCTACTGAAAAAAAAAAAAAAAACAACAAAGAAAAGAAAAGGAAAGTTAGCTAGGCGTGTGGCAGGCAGCTGTAGTCCTAGTTATCGGGGAGGCTGAGGCAGGAGGATTACTTAAACACAAGAGTTTGAGATTGCTGTGAGCTCGGTTGATGCCCCAGCACACTAAACACTAACCTGGGTGACAGAGTGAGACTCTGTCTCAAAGACAACAACAACAAAACCCCAAGAGTCAGATGCATGGGAAATATTAAAGACAATATTAAATGGAGCAGACAGGGTTATGGAAACTAAACATGGATAAATGTGAATTACAGAGATGAGGCCATGTACTTTCTGTAGCTTACAAACCCATTAAGAGAAGAATTTGTCATATGTTAGATAATAAGTAGTAATTTTAATTTTGTTCCATATAGCTATGACAGGATTAACATAATGAACAATGTTTTAAGTAATGAAATCTGCTAGTGGCATCTAAAATAACTATTTAAAAAATGGGAGGCCGGGTGCAGTGGCTCACCCCTGTAATCCTAGTACTCTGAGAGCCCAAGGCGGGTGGATTGCTTGAGCTCAGAAGATTGAGACTATTCTGAGCCACAGTGAGACCACATCTCTACTAAAAATAGAAAAACTGAGGCAAAAGGATTGCTTGAGTCCAAGGATTGGTAGTTGCTGTGAGCTATGATGCAACAGCATTCTATTCAGAGTGACAGCTTGAGACTCTGTCTCAAAGAAAAAAAGGGGGGAGGAAATTATCACATCCAAATAAGGTTAGAATAATCAGGCATGAGGAAATACAGACATGGTTTTAGGTGATGTCACTGGGAAGAAAGAAGAAGAAGGTATCTAAATGGTATTTTCTAAAAGAAAAATTAGTAGAAGAGCAGAATGAATTGTTTAGAAACTGGATCAGGAGAAGTCCACAACCAATAGTATATGACAAAATTTTGAAAGGTGAGTCACCTGCTTTTACAGCTGCACTGTAACTTGTCTTCCTTCTATAAGCAGCCACTTGATGATACCAAATATGCATAAGTTATTAGTCTTTCCCCTGAAAGCTATATGTAATGGTCCAATGCCTGTCTAAGACATATAACTAACAGCCAGAGAGGAAAGGTTGTTCCCATAAGCCAACTACAGCTTACACTGGAACTGAGACACATAACTCAATCTGAGACATAGATAGGTCCAGGCTGAAACATATGGCCCAGGGTAACTTTAAGGAGGGCCTCAATACCTTATATCTATCCCTAAATACCAATTATAACTTCTTACATAGGTTGGGTACAGATAGGGCAGAGGCAAAGTGCACACTCTCCAACAGGCAGTAGAGCCAGTTAGGAGGAAGAGATAAAACCCGTGGGGGTGCTTGTCTGGATACCCTGCTCACTACCCTAGCTGTAAGTCCACCTGCAGAGGAGGAATGGACCCTGCCATAAACTTGGTTCAGATGTTAAGAATGATGATAGGGGCTCGGTGCCTGTGGCTCAAGTGGCTAAGGTGCCAGCCACATACATCTAAGGTGGCGGGTTAAAATCCAGCCTGGGCCTGCCAAACAACAATGATGGCTGCAACCAAAAAATAGCTAGGCGTTGTGGCGGGCGTCTGTGGTCCCAGCTACTTGGAAGGCTGAGGCAAGAGACTCGCTTGAGCCCAGGAGTTGGAGGTTGCTGTGAGCTGTGATGCCATGGCACTCTACCCAGGGTGACAGCTTGAGGCTTTGTCTCAAAAAAAAAAAAAAAAAAAAAAAAGAATGATGATAGGATACACACAGTAAGAGGGTATGAAATGGCTGTGGAGGGACAACTCAAATGTGGGTTGAGGGAGCAAAGGTTGAGGTTTTTTTTTTTTTTTTTTTTTTTTAGACATATTGTTACTTTTTAAACCTAAGTAGAGTGCT
>CAUYQV010102177.1:0-16457 GCA_963574575.1 Galagoides demidoff
GATTCTGCAGGCTGCCAGGAGTAAGCACAATTGGCCTGCAGGGGCAAATCCAGCAGGGTGACCGCTGACTTCTCTAATGAAACACTTCAAGCCAGAAGAAGGGTCATCTACCTTTAATCTACTTAAACAGAACAATTTCCAGCCTAGAATTCTATATCCCACTAAGGTAAGCTTTAAAATTGATGGAGAAATCAGATCTTTTACTGATATCAAACATTGAGGAAATTTCCACAATAAGACCAGCTCTACAGGAAATACTTCAACCTGTCCTACACACTGACCATCACAATGGATCAACAGCAAAGTAAGACCTCAGAAATTAAAGGACAGAACCTAGCTTCCACAATGGTGCAAAAGACTAAATTAAGCAATGGACTTTCACAAAATAAGATGAATAGAACTCTCAATAAATGTTAATGGCTTGAATTTCCCACTGAAAAGGCACAGATTGGCTGATTGGATTTAAAAAACACAAGCCATTCATTTGCTGTTCACAGGAAACACACTTAGTCTCAAAAGACAAATTAAAGCTTAGAGTCAATGGTTGGAAGACAATTTTTCAGGCAAATGCAATCCAGAAGAAAAGAGGGGCTGCAATCTTATTTTCAGACACATGTGGATTTAAAGCAACTAAAGACAAAAATGGTCACTTCATATTGGTCAAGGGAAAAACACAAGAAGACAGTTCAACTTATGCACCCAACTTAAATGCTCCCAGATTCTTGAAACAGACCTTACTTAGTCTGAGCAATATGATATCCTATAACACCATAATAACAGGGGACTTTAACACTCCTCACACAGAGCTGGACAGATCATCTAAACAGAAATTAAACTAAGATATAAGAGCCTTTTTTGGAAACGTCATTGGATAGACATGGTGTAAGCATGAACGACCATGAGGAAATGTGGTTGCACAAAAGGATGTGATCTAATACTGAGAGGCTGAGTGGGGAACTACAGCAAGACCTGCAGCTGGCTTCTGCTTCTTAGCCAGCTGTGCATCATTCCTCCCTGTTAGGTACGGAACAAAACGTCTTCTGAAATGGGGTCTGATGACCCACAATCAGACACAGTAAATCAGAGAATTTCTTTATAGAAATCCCCAAGAGATAAAGGTGGCAGAAGATGAGCGATCTGCCTTGGAGGAAAAAAAAGGTATAGGTGAAAGATGGAGAGAAGTTCACAGAGGGAGAATCTGTTTTATCAGATCTAATTTGTCGCAGCGTTAAAACCAAATACTTTCATTTTTATTGCTCTGAAGCTGTTCCAAAGCTGCTTTAGGAAAGACAAAGGCCGAATATTTTAGCAAAAGTTAGGCTTATTATTTTAGTCACTTAAGAAATCATAGGGTCTGTGGGAGTTGTGAGCTAAGGATCATGGTTTAAAACATATATACGTTTATGTGTCTGAGTACATAGTGTGTGAGTTTCCCCAAACCCAGCTGACCCAGTTCCATTATTCAGCCAAAATGGAAAGCAAGGCAATTCACCCTTGGTTTGAACCTTCAGTTCAACCAAGGCAGAGATGGAATTGAAAATGAAAGTAGGTGGAAAGGGAAAATAAATCTGGAGCAGCACAGGCAGTGCGGATGGGAAGCAAAAGTAACCTGCACCGGTCTCAGTGTAGCAGAGAGAATTTTTAATGTAAGAAGAAAGAGAAAGCATAGAGCACTTCCAAAAAGAGTTGCAAGTGGGTCCCTCTTATGAGTGAGAAGAGGTGAGAGTGAGAGGCAAAGGGAGTTCACAGTATAAGCACTTTCTCTCCATTTGAAATGGGTTGCAATTTTTTCATTGGCCTCGCTGTTCAGCAGGTAAGGCTCTCTCCTCCTGTCCCCCTTAAATCCCCTTTCTTTGTGTCCCTTCTAAGTGTGCATGTTGGTTTTATATACATAAATAACATCACAGGCCTAAATCACAATCAGGGTTACCAAGGAATGCAGGTGCACCAATGATAATGCCAAAAGACACCATCCCCAAATCCATAATCTCAAATGCTGAAATTCTGAAAGAGCATAGTCCTTGAAATACAATATGGAAAAAACATTATAAAGTTCTTTAAAATATATTTACTTATATTTTTTAAAGGAGGTTGACTTGAAAAACATAAAAGCACAACAGAACACATTCTAGACATCTTTATACAATAAAATGGGAAATAATAATGTGTTTTTGTAAGTATACTAATGAAAATTCCATAGGTTTGAAAGTTATAAGCAGACAAGCCATGTTCATAAAGAAATAGGAAAAAAGGAGCAAAGCTTCAATGCATATCAGTATGGTTGGTAGTTGTGTGGACCTAGCTTTATAACGGCTGTATATAGCTTTATAACGGCGGTTATCTTAAATACTCTAATAGACACCTAAGCCCTTTAACAAAATGTATCAAAATACACTATGGGTTTCCACCACTACAGCATATGCAGTGAACCAAAGAGCCAAGATCTTTTTTTTTTTTTGAGACAGAGCCTCAAGCTATCCCCCTGGGTAGAGTGCCATGGCATCACAGCTCATAGCAACCTCCAACTCCTGGGCTCCAGAGAGTCTCCTGCCTCCACCTCCCAAGCAGCTGGGACCACAGGCGCCTGCCACAATGCCCGGCCATTTTTTGGTTGCAGCCATCATTGTCGTTTGGCAGGCCCGGGCTGGGGATTCGAACCCGCCACCTTAGGTGTACGTGGCTGGCGCCTTAGCCCATTGAGCCACAGGCGACATCTTGAGGTATTTTATCCTTCACAAATTCAGATACACATAAAAAGACGTCTCTATTTATTGATAGTTTCGATGCTTTTATGTATACACAGCGCTAATATCACATAGACAAAGACATGCACAACAGTGAGTTAAGATAAGAGTTGTCATCACTAATTATTGGTGTCCACTTGACTGAGTTAAAAAATACCTAGAGTGAGGGTGTTTCCAAAGTTAATTAGCATGTGTGTCTGAGTAGACTCAGTAGGAAAGATCTGTCCATAGTGAAGGGCACTAGCCAATCAGCTTACACCTCTGATAGAACAAAAGTAGAGACAAGGCATGTTGATTTCTCTTTCACGGAGGGGAAATACACTCTTTGTCTTCTTCTTTGGACATCTGGATTCTAGCCTTCCTCGTCTTTGCACCCCGGGGCTTACCCCAGCAGGTCCCCTGGACTAAAAGTCACACTTGATTCCCCAGTTCTGGAGACTTCAGACTTGGAACGAGCTTTGCTACAAGCATCCTAGGGTCCCAGCTTGCCAACAGCCTGCTGTAGAACTTATCAGCTTGCACAGTTTTTTGGTACAAGCCCCCCTAACAAATCCTCCCTTGCTTGTCTGCATATCTATCTATTTATCAGTCTATCTTAATGGTTCTGTCTCTCATGAGAACACAGACTAATACAAAAGTAATAAAAAGAAACAAAAAAGTTATTAAGATTGCTTAATAGTCTAGTGTTTCATTCAAGCATTTAACTAGTATTCATTCATTACCTCCTATAGGCAAGGTATGGTAGAAGATTAATCAGATTGATGAATAAAAGAAATATGGAAGTGTTTTTCTTCTCCAGAATTTGCCTTAAAGAGTGAAAGATAGAAACTGCACTTCACTGAATATTAATCTTGGCTTCAATTTTAATCTTCCTTTGCATCCTATTAGGTTCAATATGCAAAGGGGTTGCTTGGCTTATCCCAAGAAAACCCAACTCGCTTTTATTTGTTTTCACTTTGTTTTTAACTTCTCTTCTCTACTGAAAAGATGGTGATATACAGCTAGAAATGTGACAAAACCTTGACTTTCTATCAAAGGTTCACTTGTCATGGAATGCCATTATTACTGAAGAGCAGTAGATCCAAGATTTCTATGTGTATTTGATGCCAAGGATAAAAAAAATTATGAATTTCCCCTTGCTTCACTTCACTTCTGAATATTAAGATATGTTTAGACTATGAGAACATTTTTTCAGTGTTTAGCCTAGATCAAAATGGACTACATTAAGATTTGGGACCTATTTTCATTGCCTGTAGTGTGATTTACTTTTAACCACAGTATAAATGTCCTGCCGTTCACCTGTCAGTTATCCTAATGAGTTTATGCCAATTTGATCCATGTTGCAACATATTATATTTTTTTTTCTAATAACAAAGCCACAGTGTAAGTGGGATAGATAAAAAGATGATAGATAAAATGATAGATGAAAAGATAGAAAGTGAGATGGACATTTTATTTAGGTCACAAATATGTTCTTCATAAGAATTAAGGAATTTGTGAGGGAAGAAAGATCAAGTAACAATAAAAAGCTGAATTCCCTTTCTGCTTCAATTCCCGACTTTCTGAAGAGTAAAAAGTTTCTTTTGTTGTTGTTGTTTAAATGTAGTTCACTGTCAGAACTGTGATTAGAAAATGACAGGAGTGAAGATAAAGTAAAGAAATTAAGTCTCCAAGGAATAGGACGGCAAAGTTCTTTGATAATTAGCAGCAAAGCCTTTTCTAGTGGTCAGTTCAAATCCAGTGGATTTTGTATAGGCCAAAAGTTCTTTGCTTTGATGGATGTTCAATACCATTCATGAAACAAATTAAAGGAATGGGTCTTGGGTCTCTGGCAATCATTTCTTCACGTGTACAGTAGCAATTGGCAAACTCATTACCTTGCTCTAACAAAGTTGGCAGGGATTATAAGAGAAAAGGAGGGTGGCCTATTGGATAGAGAAAGGAAGGAGGTTGTTAGAGAAATATTAGTTATTCTGCTCTCTTTCTTTTCCGCCAGGGTAAACTCCAACAATTCATTTTGAAGCCAAACTATATTTGGGGGGCTAATATGTAACAGAATAAATTTTACCTTCTCTTTCCCCCACCCCCTATGATGTCACCATTATTTTACACACATTATTCCCAAACTCACATATCAGTACAAAAACCACAGGTTCAAAATATCATAAATATCGTTTCAGTCAAGGTGGTGTTGAAGTTCCTGCTTTGAAGCCACTTTTTATTTCTGAACACAGAACAATGACCGATAAAACAACGAGTGATATATTATGACAAAGAAGTCCCCAAACAATAGCCTTATTCTTGAACAATACCAAGGAAGAACAATAATAACAAAAAGAAGCAAACACACGGCAGTGATCAGGGCTGAATTGATATGGCTTATTGATTCTGATTCCAGAAGCAGCTAAGGGAATTGGGAGCTTAGCTCTTATGGGTAGTAGAATAGAAGGTGTCCTTGACTTATTAGGCTTTTAATTTTATATCCTCCCTCCCTTAAAAAGTAAATTATTCAATATAATTTGCTACACACCATTAATGATAACCCTTACATGTGAAAGGAAGCACGTGAATACACCTACAAACCAGGGGTCAAGATTTCGACCCAGATTTGATGACTGCTCTGGCCCTGATTTCCCTAACGTCATCATTGAGCAGATATTCTGAAAGGCCATTGTGAGACCCAGCAATACGGCTCAGGGCCCTAAGAGGAAACTGGCAATCTATTAGACAGTGTGAGAGCCCAGAAATAATAGATGAGAAACCAAGGTGGCGGGCAGAGGAAACAGAGGTAGAGAGAGAGGGAGAGGCTGATTATAAAACAAACGAGAAAAATGACCCTTAGAAACATATTCAATAAACGCCAATCCTTGGAAGTTAGTGGAGTGCTCTCAAAGTTAAGTGACTAAAATAATCTAGCTAGATGTGAATAGAAATGGAAAACGACATCCCAAAATGTCAACTAGTCAGATACTTCCATTAAATGTCCAAAGTAGTTTAAGTAAAAACAGAATGAAATGCATAAAAGATTTCCTAACAGAAGCAAAAAAATATTACTTGAACTCCATTTTTAAGAAGGACACGAAAATTAAAAAAAAAAAAAAGAAAAAGAAATACAAACAAGCACAGTCCCATCTAGGATGCGGGGCAGGGTGGTAGCAGTGGTATTATAATAAGAAAAAAAGGGGGTGGCTCAAGGAGTAGGGCACAGCCCCATTATACCGGAGGTGGCAGGTTCAAACCTAGCCCCCGTCAAAAAAACTGAAAAAAAAAAAAAAAAAAGAAAAAAGAATCGTCTGATTTCTTTTAGGAATATATTTATCTTCATTCGTTATTTATGAGGTTTTTGTTTCTAGTCCTTATCTTAAACATTGTTACTGTTGTTAAATTTTAAGCCTTTTTAATTTTGTGAAGGCAAAAGTTGGAAACCTAATAAACACATGTATATGCAAAAAAAAAAAGAGAGAGAGAGAGAAAAGATGATACATAGTTACCATTTGGTGGTTTTTCTTCTTTAATATTTAGCAAATCTGTTAATATAATAATCACTTACTATTGACAAGGTTTTTTAATAAAACAAAGGCAGTAAAAACATATCTGACAGCGCAAATTTATATATAAAAGATATAAATACCTGGCAAAATAGTAATATCAACGCATCTCCAAATTATTACAACAAATAAAATGAAAATGAAAATTCACTGTTGTGATATATGATTTGTTTGATAAGATGAAGCATAATAAATATTTCAAGAGCAAAAAAGAAAATCGGAAGTGTTTTTCTTATATAAAAGATATGTTTTCATTATACATTCCAATAGCAAAACTAACGAAGAAATGAGAAGCCTTTGAAAACCAATGGGGTGGATATATTTATAAACAATATACAATGAAGATTCACAGTGAGCAAAAAATGAAGTATGAGAAGAGAGATATGGAAAGGAAATGAGAATTGTGGGGAATAATAAAAACATTCTGTCTCGAAACATTGTCTAGTGTAGTAACAATTAGCTGAGCCATAAAATATTTTGTAAATGTGCTAGCATGCACTTAGAAGTAGGAAAACATATCATTTCAAATTGATTTTTTTTCTTGTCATTTAACAGAAAGAAAATAGTGCCCCTTTTAACAAGGAGCTCATTCATTACACTGATGGCTTTAATGATAGTTAATCATGATAATGGCAGTGGCTGATGTAACTGCTCACGATTAGTTCAGGCTTGGTTTGTGTATATTTAAAGTAAAAGACAGGTTTTTTCAGAGATTGCAGTTCCTTCTGCTCCATTTCTTCTTCTAAGTTAAACTCATATATTCATACACACAGAGAAAAGACTATTCATTCTATATATCTTTGTATCAGAAAATGCAGCCTTGCAAGATGTTAAATACACTTTTGAGTCAAAAAGACATATGGCTAATATTGAATTCTAAGATTGTTTAAAATGTCTACTTCCTTGAGCAACCTATTCCTACGTTTCTAATCTCCACTCACATATAAGAGATAGGAAAGAGATGGAGAAATGGAGGTAAAGTTTAATGATATGAAAGACAGAATTTCTAATTAGTTATTTGTATTTTCTCTTTTTGTTTATCGATTCAAAAATATCAATTAGTGGTTTAACAGAAAGCTATAAAAATCTCAGTATTAATTTAGAGTCTGACTCTCACTCTTCACCCTGGGCAAAGTGCTCTGGCATCATACTCATAGCAAACTCAAAATCTCGGGGTTTTAGCCATCCTTTGCCTCAGCCTCCCAAGTAGCTGGGACCACAGGTGCCTACCACCACGTCTTGCTCATTTCTCTATTTTTAGTAGAGACTGGGTCTTATTCTTGCTTAGGCTGGTGTCACGAATACCTAAACTCAAGCAATGAGCCCGCCACAGCCTCCCAGATGACTAGGATTGTTGGCATGCACCACTGCACCTGGCCAAAGTATTCAAATAATTAAAAACAAAACAAAACACCTATAACAAATAGAAGCAATTTAATTGTCCACTACAGCATTTTCATATATACTAATAGGGGTTAATATTAACTTTGAGTTTATTTATGATTCCAGAAGAAAAATTTTTAAAATACATTTACACAGTTACATCTCCAAATTATATTCTCCTAAAAAGGATCAGAAAGTAGCTAAATCCTATAATTAATTTTTTTCATTATCTTAATTAGCCATGATTTGGAATATAAATAGCTTGGCAGGGGAGCTAAGATCATTTTTCAGATCAGGCAGATTATTTTTGTAAACATCTTATTTCTATCATCTTAATTCTCTCTTTACTCTTAATTCTCATGAAGTGAATAAAAATAATTTTACTTCTGTTTTTAATATTCAACTTATAATTTTCATTTCCCCCCATTTCCTATGAGAAATGTAAACAAACGAAGTTTGTCTTCTTGAAATCCTTTTCAAACTAAAGTGATTGTTGTTCATTTTAGGTCTGCATATAGTATATTAAATTTTATTATTATTATTATTTATTATTATTATTTTTTTTTTTAGAAAGGAACTATGTGCTGTGAGTGCAGTGGCCCATGCCTGTAATCCTAGCATTCTGGGAGGTTGAGGTGGGACCATCATGTGAGCTCAGGAGGTTTAGACCAGCTTGAGCAAGTGAGAGACCCAGTCTCCACTAAAAATAAAAAGTTTACTCTAGCATTGAGGTAGGCACCTCCAGTCCTAGCCACTCAGGAGGCTGAGGCAGGAGAATGGTTGATTGAACCCAGGAGTTTGAGGTTCCTGTGAGCTAGGCTGACGCCATGGCACTCTTTTCTGCCAAGAGATGAAGTCTTTGGCTAACAGAAGAAAAAAATAAAAAGAAAGAAAAGAAAGATACCATAGGAAGACATAATGTGTGGCAGGTGAAAAAATAAATATGGGTGTTTTATATACCCCAAAATAAATGTTTCATTAATAAAAACACCTCTTAATATTTGTCACACTTTTAAAATCATTATTCTCTTCAAAGTAACTTCTGTGTTTTCATACTAACTCTGTTTCAAACCTCTGTTTGTGCCAGAACATGACATAAGTAGAATGCTCTCCTCATGTACTTCACATATGGTCAGAATTAAAAGAAATTTAAAAATCCTTGAGAGAAAAACATGTCCAAATGCTGGAGCGCCACGTTTAGTTCTTAGGCACATATGTAAACAAATCCCCGAAAACATTCTCTGTATTTCCTTCCTCTCCCCTGCCAAATTTTCAGTAACTATTTGACTTTAGTTTTCCTGGTGGCTTACACCTGGAAAACAAAATACTTTTTCTCTATTAAACAAAAATACTAGATGGTGTTTCTATATTTTGAGTTCTATGTATGGTATTTGCATATTTTGGATAGAATGTAACATATCGCCGTTATACAAATGTCCAAATAATTTTGCGAGTAATAACAGTACTTAACATGCTCCTCTAACCGCAGTCATCCTGAAGATGATTTGTATATATTTAAAAATATCAAGACGTTTTGCCCTTATTTTGTAGTCCCCCATAGATTTGAAGTTTCTCTGTCAGATCACAAAATACAACATGTATTTTCTCTTTAATGTGTATAGTATATTATTTGAGAGCAAATATTAAAATATCTGCTGTCAAGGAGCTTAAAATAAGAGTGGTAAAAAAAGGGTGACTACCATTTAGTAGACATTCACCCATAACAAACAATTCAATAAAATGCAGGAAAACATTTAGTATTAAATGTATCTGGAAATAACGTGGCTAATGGCTGAAATATTTTGGAAACAACTGTTATTCACCATGTGACGTAGGGAAAAGAAAATATCTAATTTGATATTGGTTACCCAAGTCCTTTCATCACCATGAAAAGTTATGGAAAAACTCAGACATGAATGAGAAAATTTAGACTAAACAAGGGTTTAGAACACAGAAAGGCAGGCATGAAGATGTAGGCTGCGTGTGAGGGAGGGCGGGAGGCCACGAAAAGAAGGGAGCTGGAGGGTGAAAGCTTTGAAGGCCCCAGTCGGATGCTGTATTTGATCCTGGGGCCACTGGGAAAGCGCTCAAAGCCCGGGTGAGGAAATGCCTGGTTAAAGCCGCCAGCATTGAAAAGGGTTTAGATGAAGGACGCTTTAAACTGGTTGTGTTTGAACTGATCAGGGCAGGAACCAGGATTCTGCAGAGGAAATAAAATGGGTGAATTAGAGCAGAAGTGAGAATATATAAGCACACATATGTTTGTAGGTGTATACGTGCTCACCTCATTTGTAGCACCCCCTTCACTGAGCTGCACAGATATTCCACTTCTGACAAAGTCAAGGTCTGTGGCCACGGCGCACTGAGCAAGTCTAGCTACGCCCCTTGATAGCCTGGGCTCACTCTGCGTCTCTGCGTCACCTTTTTGTAATTCTCACAATATTTCAAACATCATTAGGATCGTGATGATCCACAACAGGAAGGGATCTTTGATGCTAGTATTGGCATTGTTTGGGGACACCAGGAGCCGTGTGGCCGTGTGCTCAAGCAACGTGTTAATCACTAAATGTGTGCGTTCCGGCTGCTTCACCAACCAGTCGCTCACCCATCTCACCCCTTCTCTCTGGACCATTCTTTCCAGATCAGGCCAATTACCAACCCTAAAGTGGCTTGTAAGTTTTCAAATGAAAGGAAGAGTTATACATCTTTCACCAAAATCAAAAGTTAAAAATGATCAAGTTTGGTAAGTAAGGCACGTCAAAAGTCCGCTAAGCCAAGAACTAAGCTGCTTGAACCAGTTGGCCAAATGGTTAATGCAGAGGGAAAATGTTTCGGGGCAGGTGGAAGTGCTGCCCGAGTGAATGCACGCACCATGAGAAATCCAAACAGCCTCGGGGACCACAGGGAGAAAGTTTTAGTGGTCCTGTGAGAAGATTAAGTGCACCACGACATTCCCTTAAACAAAAGCCTAAATGTAATATTACACACTGAATAGGCTACAGTGTGGTATAAACATAATTTTTACATGAGCTTCGAAATAATGAATATTGTGTGACTTTCATATTTCAATATTTACTTCTATTGTAGTTGGGAACCAGACCTCTTTGAGTTAAAAGAAATGCTAGATAATATTATCTAGGCTGTCAAAATAGGAAAAAGGAGCATCATATTTTAAGTGATATACTCATTTTTATATGTATCTCTGGTACCATCTACACTACCTAAACATAGCAGAGTGCTGAAGGACAAAAATAAATGAGATTTTCTAGGTCATTCCTGATTCTGAGCTTTAAGTCTTTCTGTTAATACTTCTCTTAAGTTAGGCCAATTCATTAATTTCTCTCAATCTGACTTCTCTGATCTGTTAAATGTAAGTAATGTTATTGTTTATATTATATATTTCAATGTGTGATAAGATATACCTGAGAAATTGAATTTGATTTGAAAATTATAAATTGAAATTGAACTGAATTTATTTTCCAAATAGGATATTATCGATTATTAGCCATTGTCATAACAGACCTTTTAAATTATAGATGATTATCAATGAGTGAGGTAATGTGGAGAGTTCACAAGTTCAAAATAAAAAAGTAAGAGGAGGAGAATCCCCTAATCCTAAACTTAAATGGTTCCTTCAGTTTATACCCATGTTAGTAACTTCTCTATTTTTTCCTCATCTTTTTAAGAATGCAGAAAATAACTATAACTCTTACTATGTTAAAGATTCTACATTGGAAGGCCCTGACTTTTTGTACTAAGTCTCAATTCAGTATGAGCAAATGAACTGTGCCCTACTTTATAAATTTGTGGTTATTGCCTTAATGGGTCTATTTTCATTCCATTACTATCTTCAACTTATAATGAACCAGTCCATAATGAACCAGAGTGAGAGAGCAAACACACAGTTTGCATGGATGCATTTATCTTAATCATTAAATTGTTATAACTAGATCATTTAACATGGATGCATTTTCTGCCTCAACCTTAATTGAGAGAAAATAGTACTGGAGAATTTAATTTTGTAGTAGGTATGTGTGTAATGGGAGGATTCATTTGGGAAATATTTTCTACTACACAAGTCCTTCCTACATCTTACAGCACTGAGAGTCAATTAGGAACCCCACTGTTCTCACCGCCCTTCACCCTCTCTCAATCTGGCACTATCAAAAGAAAATCTCAGGATGGAAATGTGTGTTTGTGTTATATGGAAATGATTAGATAGTGATCTCAAAACCATTCAGTGGACTGCAAAGATCTTTTTTATAGTGAAATTTGAAAAACAGACTCTATAAAGAAAAGAAGATAAGTGAGGGAATTCAATAGAGATTATGAGACTAATAATACCGAAGATTTGGTCCTGACATTAAACCTGAAAAGAAGACAGTTACCTAGAGGTAGCTGGAAGGCAGATTAACACCTAATTAAATGGTTAAATTCCAGCTGATGTTAAAGTGCACTTTTTTTGGTAAAAGACAAAGAAAGGATTTTGAACTTAACTATTCTTCCTAGAATAGGGCCACCTTGTATTGTACATTCCCCAAACAATGGCAGCATCTGACATAAACTAAGATCTAATAAAATGTTCCAATTGCCATTGAATTGACTTTGTTTGTTTTCAAAATTTCCCCAAGATAGGAAGATAGGTTACAGGCAAAAACCACTTCATATCCAAGTACTTACGGTATTGGAAATAACCTTTCTTGTCAAGACTCCCCCACATTTTTATTTTAATAAATTTGCTTTTAAGATATTTTGTTACATAAGCAAGGAATAACCATAGTTAGTTTAAAGTATACATTCTTACTATAATAAATTATTTGAGACCTTCTATGCAAACTACATTCTTTCACTCTAAACTAAATTATAAACTCAGTAAGTTATTTACTGATTTAAGAATGATGAAGAAATGCATATCCCTAAAAATCTCATGATGGAATTCTAATGATAAGCCTATAAAAATAATTAAAATGTATGAGTCAAAAATTAATCTAACATAAAGTTTTTGGGGTTTTTGTTTGTTTGTTTGTTTGTTTGTCACCCTTGGTAGAGTGCTGTAGTGTTACAGCTCACAGCAACCTCAAACTCTTCGAGTTAAGCTATTCTCATGCTGCAGCCACCCAGGGAGCTGGGACTATAGGCGCCCTCCACAACACCTGTCTATTTTTTTGTTTTAGCTGAAAACAAATAATAATATGTTCTCTAATTGAATGAAGTCACATGTGGGCAAAGATTAAACAGCACTTGGTCTTTCTGGAAAAAAATCTGTAAAAGTTGAATCTTCTCTATCTCCTTGGCAGGTGCTTGCCTGTAATGCTGAGAGATGCAGCATTACTGAAGAAATAGCAAAAGCATCTCTCGCCAGAAGATGTCACGTCTTGCTACCTGTTACTCCCACAAAGCATCGATGATAGATGATGGCGACAAGGACAACAACACATTTATTTTTCCTTCTTGCACTTTTCTCTCTCCCTCAGTCCATCCTTGGACGGACTGCAAGGAACAGCTGCTGACAGAAACATGAGCCGACATTTAAAACAGGAAATAAATCATCACAGAGTTTTATTTAATAAAAGAGCTCTTTGGAGGCGTGATTCATTTCCTATGCAGAGATGAAGGATCTGAGTCATTATTTCATTAATTTATTTGTTTAACAAATATGTGTTGTCTAATTCATTTTGCTGATTACTGGTCTAGTTACAATATATGATTAAAGATTTATCAGTATTGTGCTTTCCACAGAATATAGTCTATGTAGTCATTCAGTAATAAATATTTGTTAATATTTTGTTTTGTGCTAATATGTGTGCTTGATGCCAGGACTGAAATAGTAAAAAGAAGAGAAACCAGGCATGTTCCTATGGAGTTTAAGAGATAAAATTAATAAATTTTATATATGAATGACTGATGGGACCATGAGAAGTTCATTTAAAATGAGAAGCATTGGGCAGTGCCTGTGGCTTAAGGAGTTGGGCACCAGCCCCATATGTCAGAGGTGGCGGGTTCAAATCTGACTCCAGCCAAAAAAAAAAAAAAAAAGAGAGAGTGAGAAGCATTTATACGACAGACAGGTTGTCCCATGGCATGAGTAACATTTAAGTTGGTTTTTATATACAATTTTCTGTACCCCACATTAGAATATTATATCCATTCTTCTGTGGTCAGGGCACTCAACAGTCAATGATGTAATTATCAATTATTTTCCTAAAGGGATGTGCCTCTGATTATAAATAATTCCTCTCATCTCTACACTTGTATCAATTAGCTCATTTCTCCTGCCCTTCCTTGGTTTTGCTTTGAGCCCTCTGTGATATTCTAAGTATTTATAGCAAACTCCTCTGTTTCATTATTTTCTCTGATGTAACAAATCAGTGTGACAAGGGGCACTAAACCTATGACTTTCTAATTTTTATCAGACTAGTTGGGTACAATTCCCTGTTTTCCCAGTTTGAGACCTTCCAGCTCAATCAGCTAAGAGACCCTAATCAGCTCCTTGCTAAAACCCTTTTTTGCTTTATTTGTCCTCCATTCTACTTGGAAAAAATCTCAATCTGGAAGGCTGGCCTTCTCCAAGTCTGTTCAAGTAAGTGAGAACCGCTAATGAAATTGATACGAGTAAGACAGATTCAGATATTCAACTTTATATTGGCTTTTCTCAATACCTAGGAATCTTAACATATTGTCTGACACTTTCCCCTTCCACTATCTTCTTTACCATCTTATTTTATCTTTATTTTTTATTTCATGAAATTATAAGGGTACAATGCTATGGTTAAATATATTGCATTTGTATATTTTGAATAAAAGTTATATGTGGTGGGTGCCTGTGGTTCCAGCTACTTGGGAGGCTGAGGCAAGAGGATCACTTGAGTCTATGAGTATGAGGTTACTGTGAACCATGACACCCCAGGACTCTACCACGGGTGACAAAGTGAGTCTCTGTCTCAAAAAAAAAAAAAAAAAGTTATAGGTATGGCATGTGCCATGTGGATAGTGAGCATTGTACCTATTAGGTGAGTGGATGTACCATTCCAAATTATACATGAAATCAGCACATTGTACCCCATAAATATATTCATGTAGACAGTTATTATTTAATAAAAGAAATTGACATCAGTGGTCCAGTGGTTCCCTGTGTTTCAAAATCTTTACTTTCTGTTTTTCTTTCATGACTCAAGAGATCCCAGAGAGTGTGACAAAGTGGTTAACGCATGGAGGTGGACAATATAAGGAGCTGGGCCTACTGTACTCACAAACATGTGGTGCATGTCCAGTCATCTCAAGGAGGTGATTTCTTTTATATTTCTCATTAAGTTTTGGATTAAGTTTATTCTAGTCTCATGAGTTTCTTTCTATGCCTTCATCTCAGTTTTCTTATTCCCTTCCTGTTATTTGTTTTTTTCTTCTTTCTTCTTTTTCTAGTTTCTACTAGTAGCAACTGAGATCATACATTTTCTTTTTTCTTTTTTAATAACCTCCAGATACCATCACACAGATCATTGACTTTCAGCTCTTCCCTCTAAACACTTTCTACTTTTATATTTTCAGTTTGATTCACCTTTTTAATGTCCATTCCTCTTCCTTATTGTTTTCTTTGGATTCTTTTACGACAGTAATTCTGTGATTTTTCTCTTTCATCTTCTGTCAATTCATTACTTCTATATTTTATTGATTTTCCTAGATAATGATTTACACATTGAATGACAGTTTGATACATGTTGGTGATTTAAAATGTTATTGTTTAATGTTTACATGTCTTTTACATATGAAGGTTATTTTATATTCTTTCCTTCGGATTTCTGTTTGCATAGTTTCTATTGACTTACTTTCTTAGCTCATTTATCATATTTCTGGATTTATGTAATGTTCTGCCCAAACTCAAGAGATTGAAAAAAAAGTGACTCTATAAATGATAGTGTTTGAAGACAACTGGAAGGCATCTTTGATGAATTAGAGATGGATATTGCATAGAGATCTCTAATTGATAATAAACATATTATAGGTGATTAAGCATAGTTGGGAATAGAGAAATTATGAGGAACACCAAATGTAGAAGATCAATTATTCAATGATACTTGTTAAGTACAGTTAGGAACATTGTATTCAAGATCATTATGATAGGAATAGGGACCAATGCATTGGGGTCTTACAGTGGAGAGATTGTACTTAACTCAGAATACAGCATGGGAACAAGGGAATTTCTTTTTTTTTTTATTAATTGATATCTGTATACATTAATGCAAACATGGGGTACATTGTGCTGTTTTCATATACAATTTGAAACACTTTTATCAAGCTGGTTAACATATATTTCATGTCATTTGCTTAATCATTGTATCAAAAAATTTATATTCTAGTTCTAGAAAAGTTCACTTGTACCCTTGTTAGACAGATATATAGGTAATCTTTCCCATCACCCTCCCACCACCCATCCGCCCTTCTTCCCTCCCCTTCCTCACCCCCTCCCCATATTTTTGGGCTAGAATTAAGTTGTATCTTTTGTTTGAGAGCTATAGATTAGTTTCATAAAAGTGCTGTGTACATTGGATACTTTTTCTTCCATTCCTGAGATACTTTGCTAAGAAGCACATTTTCCAGTTCCATCCATGTAAACATGAAGGAGATAAAGTCTCCGTTTTTCGTTAGGGCTGCATAGTATTCCATGGTGTACATATACCACAGTTTATTGATCCATTCGTGGATTGATGGACACTTGGGCTTCTTCTATGATCTGGCAATTATGAATTGGGCTGCAATAAACATTCTGATACAAACATCTTTATTG
>CAUYQV010102180.1:0-21231 GCA_963574575.1 Galagoides demidoff
TTTAAAATAATAACTAAGAAAATGACATGAAGGCTATGTTAACCAGTTTGATGGAAGTGTTTCGGATTGTGTGTGAAAACCCCACACTGTACCCCAGAAGTGCATTAATGTACATAGTTACCATTCAATAAAAAAAAAAAAGAAATGGGTATGCCTTGGACACGCTTTTTACTCTTCTTGAGACTCAGAACACAGGTGTATCTATAAGCTAGTTTGGACCACACAGACAAAGGGCATACCACAGGAAAAGCAAGACAGAAGGAACATGTGTCCCTGGATGACAGCATGGAGCAGAGCTCTCCTGCCAACAGGGAATTTGTACTGTTCTGTGAGAAAAATAAAATTCTATCTTCTTGAGCCATTGAAGTTTGGGACATCCTTATTAGAGGAGTTGAATCTTTCATTCTAACTAATTATGATCTGCATTGGGTGTCCCTCAGGATTCCAGAAGTTTTCTGACCTACCCTACTATCTTTAGGCCACAGTGTCAATCCAAATATGTGTAAGACACTCTCCATTTTAAAAACATGATAGGAGATTCTATTGCTCCTATTTACATCTAGCTCAAAATTATCTTCCAGTAATAGTTTTATGAAGAAGCTCTCCATTCACATATCATCAAAACTACTCCCTAAAAATCAATCTGTTTCATTTTCTTCCCCCTTGTACCATCACATTATAACAAACACTCCTCTGGTCAACATAAAGGAAGACTGGACAGAAAAACTGAAAGATGCCAGAAAAGACCTACAGGAATCTGAACTCTGACCCCCTGCCCGGGGAAGGGGCAGGAAGGGGCAGGAAGGGCTCAGGGACCACAGACCTGGAGAAATGGACCAGAGGTGCACAAATGACTGGTCATGAGCTTTTGGAAGAGGAGCATGTGAAGTATGATCACTGCTTTCTTAGGCTTGTAATCTCCAAGAAAGCTTGGCCCTCACTAGCTGACCCATTGGCTTCCTCATCAGTTTGCCATCATCAGTCCAGATTTTGACAGAGCCTATGACATTCAGAAATTTTCCCTTCTGACACCCACCCTCTCCCCTTTTGGAATGTGGTCCTGGGCAGACTCAGAAATGCTCTTTAAAATGTTTAGCCGAGCAGATGGTTTGGAATGTGAGGACTGAATATCCTCTTTCAAAAGCCAAGAGCTATGGGAGTCTAGCAGACACAGGATGGGGTGAGAGGAGAAAAAACAGAGGGAAAGACATGTTGTGCCAAAGAGCCACAGGTGGGGAGCCAGAGTAAGGAGGAGGGGCAGCCTCACTTTGTTACACAACTGGCCCGAATCACAGGGCAGGGCCGGAAGGGAAGTGCCAGTTGCAAATGCTCCCACCTCATCTCACAGCTCACCAAATATTACGGCCTTGCACATAAAAACTAGAGTGCTAAGCTGCCAGGAGTATTAAACTCAAGGAGCTGTGACCAGAAGCAGGCGGGCTCTGGGGACATGAGTGGGAGGTTGTCGCAGCAGGGCCAGCAACTCCCATTAGACCCTCTTGGCTGTCAGGCAGCAACTGAAACAGAGCAGGAAATTTAGCCCCTGCCCTGAAACCCACCTCTGCTGCTCACCCCACCACGGTGAGCACATTTAGGGGAGTCCTGCACCACCTTAGCAGGAGCCAGGCTCTCTTTGAGCAGAAAATAAATGCATTCAAGTCACATAAATCAATGAAAATTAGCAAGAGTCGAGGTAAAAATCTATCCTCCACCACTTAGATGTTTGAGCCAAGGCTCTTCTCGGTGATTTAGAGCCGTATAATTAGAGTGATCCGATCTTGCAGTTGTTTTTTTATTTTTATTTTTTCATCCTCTCTTCCCTTTGCAGACAAAGTCCTCTCCCAAGAGGCAGGTTCCCACTGAGCTCTAGCTCCTCTGGCTGGAAGCAGGTGTGTGCACCTGTCAGCATGGCACCTTGATGGATCTCTGTGCTATCTTGGTTCACCTCCTCCCTGCCTGCCCCTTAATGAACAGTCTGCCCCAGGCTAGGTCTGAGTTGTGGGTGGGGAGACACACCATTCTTCCTAATTGCTCTCCCCTTCCTCTTCACAGAAGTGGAGAGGTTTGGCTGCACCCCCTAGGTGAAATCCAGCATCATCCCAGAGGTAGAGGAGGGGGGCTGGAGGAAAGAGAACTTCTGACCTCTGAACTGGAGGAGAAGATTGATAATGGCACGAAGGTTACCTAGCCTTGCAAACCCTGCCAGGTTAGAAACAGAATCCAGCAGTAGATAAATGTGTGAGTTAGGATCCAGAGTAATTAGGTGCCTGCCTTCAGGTTAAAAAACCCCTCAAGGCTCAGAGGGGCAATGTGGTAGAGGGAAATAGAGGTGGAATTGAGTCAAAGGTTCAAATCCTGTCTCTATCACTTCCTTCCTATATGACCTCAAGCAAGTCTTCAGCTCTTTGAACCTGAGATTTTACAGTTTAATTTTTTTAAATATGTATTTTTATTTTTTAAATTTATTTTCTTTATTTATTTTTTTAAGACAGAGTCTCAAGCTGTTATGCTGGGTAGAGTGCTGTGGCATCACTGCTCACAGCAACCTCAAACTCTTGAGCTTAAGCAATTCTCTCACCTCAACCTCCCAAGTAGCTGGGACTACAGGCACCCGCCACAACGCCCCACTATTTTTGGTTATAGTTGTCATTGTTGTTTGGCGGACCTGGACTGGATTCGAACCTGCCAACTCCAGTGTATGCGGCTGGCGCCTTAGCCGCTTGAGCTACAAGCACTGAGCCTACAGTTTAATTTTATTTAAATTTAAAATATTGATGCTAGGGCTGGGGTGGTGCCTCATGCCTGTAATCCTAGCACTCTGGTAGGCCAAGGCAGGTGAATAGTTTGAGCTCAGGAATTCAAGATCAGCCTGAGCAAGAATGAGACCCTGTCTCTAAGAAAATAACTGAGTGTTGTGGTGGGTGTCTGTAGTCTCAGCTACTTGAGAGGCTGAGGCAAGAGGATCCCTTGCTGTGAGCTATGATGCAACAGCACTCTGCGGCGGGTGGGGGGGTGGGGGGGAGAAAGTGATACTCTGTCTCAAAAAAATAAATAAAATACTGATGATGTCTCACAAAGTTCTAGTGAAGATTAAATAAAGTAATTGATGCAAAGTTCCTAATACATAATGCCTAGAGCACAGCATTTGTTCCCAGCATGATACCTTCCTGTCTCTCAAATCTCCTTGATCAAGGGTGTACAACCAGTTAGGAAAGGAGTCATAACCTTAACCTGGGTCTCCTAACTCCAATTGACCTCTCCGTCTGGATGGCTAACTGAATGGCACAGAGAAAAGAATGAGTAGGTTATTCCAGGAGGCAGGCTAGAATGCCCACTCTGAAGAGGGAAGAAGCAATCTATGGATGGATTAGTGCTGGCCAATGTAATTGCAAAGTTCAAGTCCTGACTCACTCACTTATAAGTTGTGATCCCAGGCAATTCCTTAGGCCTCAGAATCCCCCCATACAAATGGTTATAATTGTGATTCTTGCCACAGGGTGGCTCTGAGATTCAAAGGAAACAGTGGATGAGAAAACCTTTTGCAAATGACTTCATATGTATCATGAAATGGTAACAATTTTACTGACAGGTTTTCTCTTAGGAAGGCAATTCTGTTTAGAAAAATGCCTGATAAGGCCTTATCATAGGGCAGATATTACCAAAACTTCACAGAAGGAAGAATATTGTTCTACATGAGAGAAAGAAGAAGAAAGAAAAGAGGAAGGGGAGCAGGGCTCCAACAGGATGGAGAGAGGCCAGGTGTGGAGAAGGAGGGATAAGCAAAACTCCATGCTCCATCACAATGATGCCATTGTATCCATTACAGTAGTTTGTGCTGTGTAATATAAACTCTTTCTCCTGGACCCCTACAAAATCTGTCAAACTCATCTGGTGATTTTGCACACATTCTTTCATTAATTCTCCCCATAACTTTCCACAGGTGAAGAAATCGAGACTCAGAAAACTTAGGAAACTTGCTCAAGGTCACACAAGTGGAAGCTGGTGGAGGAAGGATTTCAAATAGGGTTTATTTCTGGATACTGTACTGTGTTGCCCCTCTGGGTCTCAGTTTTTGAGAGGGGGAAAAAAAGGTCACTTAACGTCCCAAGTTTTTTTACCTTTAAAAAATGTCTTTATTGTTTCTCTTCTCAGTTACTCAGGTACTTGATATGTGAAAGAGTTAATAGATATAAAGTACTTTGAGAGCTTTTAAACAAACAGCCCCATTGTGAAGGTAACCTATTATTAATACCATATCTCACATGCTAAAAGGTCTGCTTAATCCACTCGCCCTAAGGAGCCTCATCCCCTGTTTAGTTTATCCCTTCTAGTCAAGTGCCAAGTCCATTCCACTTTGCCTCTTAACAGAAACCAAGCATATGGATCTCCCCTAAAACTATGCAAGTCCAGATACCATGAGCATCTCAAAGCATTCCATTTCTCCCATTCATCTCTCCTGACCCTTCCACACTTGATCTCAGCCAAAAGGCCAAGAATCAACTTCAGATCTTTCAAAAAATAAGAACTAACTCCAGTAGTGTTCTGGAAAAAGTTTAACATATAGCTCTCCAGAAAAAAGTCCTATATAAAAAGCCCTGTATGGATGTTTGTAGCCTTTTCTAGTTTCCTTGGTGCAAATACTCCTGATTTCAATTATCTTCATGACATCATGGAAAGCAGAATTAAAAAGAGATATGCAATAGGACACCATTGTATTATATTTTCTTTTCTTTTCTTTTTTTTTTTTTTTTTTAAGACAGAGTCTCAAGCTGTCACCCTGGGTAGAGTTCCATGGTGTCATAGCTCATAGCAACCTCAAACTTGGGCTCGAGCCATAGCCATTCTCTTGCCTCAGTTTTTCTATTTTTGGTAGAGATGGCGATATTGCTTTAGAGATGGTGATATTGCTTTTGCTCAGGCTGGTTTTGAACTTGTGAACTCAAGCCATCCACCCACCCTGGCCTCCCAGAGTGCTAGGATTACAGGTGTGAGCCACCGTGACTGGCCTTTTTTTTTTTGTTTGACACAGTCTTACTTTGTAACACTCAATAGAGTGCTGTGGTGTTATAGCTCACAGTAACCTCAAACTCTTAGGCTGACAAGATCTTCTTGCTTTAGTCTCCCAAGCAGCTAGGACTATAGGCACCCACCACAATGCCTGGCTATTTTTAGAGACGGGGTCTCACACTGCTCAGGCTGGTCTCCAATTCCTGAGCTCAAGCAATCCACCCACCTTGGCCTCCCACTGTTGTACTGTATTTTCATCATTTAAATACAAAAGTCATAAATAGTACTGAGAGGTTAGACAGAAGTAAATTTAGCAAAATAATTAGGAAGTGATGGTATTTGGTATTTATTTTATTTTTTAAATATACTTATTTCATTGTAACTTTGTGTAATTTTAGTTCTTTTTAAAACAACTGTTTCTGGAAAATTCTTGAGAATTTAAAAATTGGTGCTCATGAACTAGAATGTGGCAGCTCCAGTCCACTCTATGTGACCTGCACTTGCACACACAAGCTGTAACACAGTAGCTGAGGCATGTTGGAGAAAGTGTCAAGTGCTTCTGTGATATACTTTTCACAGAAACAAGATTTGTACGAGAAGTAACATGCTGGGTTGAAAATGGTCTTTTTAATTTCAAAGATTCTTACATTGGAAGGACTCATCCAGGCTGGCTTTCTAACCACTAGCAAGAATTCCTGGGTTTGTTCTCCGGGATCCTGTATTGATCAGACTCCTACTGGAAAACAGAAGTCATACTTGAGCAGAGTTTAGCTAAGAAGAGTTTAATAAAGGCGTAGGTACAGAGATATGAGCTAAGTTTACAGAAATCCATAATGGATGGTGCAGTTAGCCAGACTGGGGAACAATTAACCCTCTAGGCTTGAAGGGTCAGGGAAAGAGCAGTCCCTGGAAACTAGAGAGAGCTGCCCCACAGGATCAGGGATTCAGCCACTGTCACCATGAGGCTCCTGTGGAGGGAGCTGGGGAACAAAGATCCTGAGCTGACTCCCAGAGACTTGAGTCTTGCTGCATCCTTCTGCTCCTCTATAAAAACTTCAGGTAGAGTCGCTAATAAAGTCACTGTTTCTTTTTTTTTCTTTCTTTCTTTTTTAGACAGAGTCTCACTATGTCACCCTTGGTAGAGTGCTGTGGACTGTGAGGCCTCAAACTCCTGAGCTTAAGCGATTCTCTTGCCTCAGCCTCCCAAGTAGCTGGGACTACAGGTGCCTGCCATAACACCCGGATTTAATTTTTGTTGCAGTTGTCATCATTGCTTTAGCTGGCTGGGGCCAGGTTCTAACCTGTCCAGCCTTAGTGCATGTGGCTGGCGCCCCAGCCATTGAGCTACACGCACCGCCTAAAGTCATTGTTTCTTGAGCACTGATCTTTGGATGAACACAACCAGAAGCCAGATGACAAGGGAGCCCTTTGAAGTCATTCATAAAGGAAACAAATTAATCAATTCACTTCTCAGCACCAAGGAAAGCAGGACGGAGAGTGGATTTGGAAGGGCAGAGAGATTACCCAGCACAATTCCTTAGCAGTTCATTGCAAGACGTCATTCCCATTGTAATATCCAGACTAATGCTTCTGGAACTGTAATGGACAAACTAATCACCTAAGGATTAAAATGCAATTTCTTGGTGGCTCATGCCTGTAATCCCAGCTCTCTGGGAGGGTGAGGCTCATTGGACTACCTGATCTCACGAGTTTGAGACTGGCCTGAGTTAGAGTGAGACTCTGCCTCTAAAAAAATAGCCAGGTGTTGTGGGGGGTGCCTGTAGTCCCAGCTACTTGGGAGGTTGAGAGAAGAGACTTGCTTGAGCCCAGGAGTTTGACACCACAGCACTCTACCAGGGTTGACAAAGTGAGACTGTCTCAAAAAAAAAAAAGTGTAATTTCTGATTCTGCAGGTCCGGGGTGAGGCCTAAGACACAGGTGTTGCTGGTCTGGGTGTTACTCTTTCAGTAATAGGATCTTAGGCCATACCTGTGCCCCATCCCAAGCCCCAGTAGAATCAGGGTCATAAAACCCCACTTAAGGGCTTCTCTTCCCCCTTCCTGCCCCTGCTTTCTTTTCTTCTGCCGGAATAACTTTGGTACAACCCAATCATCTAGCAACAATCCTGAGTTCTGTTCTCTGTCCTCCCTTTCACCCAAGACTAAGCAAGGAAGGAGTGAATCCTTCCCAAGGATCCCCTGGGATTTAAGGCCAACCTCTCTATGGGAGGAAATCCTTAGGGAATATTCCTAATTTCCCACAACCTCTTTTATCCACTTCTTTCTGTCTTGATTCTCATCCTCACAATCAAGACTGCTGGAAAAAGCTAGAGATCTTCCAAAAGGAAAAAGTTTCCAGCCATAGGATCATAGGATGGGATTTGGGGAGAGAAGTGCCCCACACTTTGTTAGAATTTTTCCTTGGGTAGAATAACAGCCCAATGGCCATTCCACCTGTGCATCTTTTAGTGCTTCCGAGACACCATCATTGATGGGCTAGGCAGTAACTGATACCCCTACTCCATCCCCAGCACCTACTGCAAGCCCTTTGGAAGGCATAGCTCTGAGACCTGGTCACAAACTCTGAATATGAAATAAAAGATGCATACAGGAACAACGGCCACCAGGAGAAAAATCCTGGGTTGTATGTCCATTCCTGGACAGGAAGAAGTTGGAGATGCTCTACTTCTGGACTAATGGAGACCTTCACTCAGCTAGTGGTGAGTGTCAGGAGGCAAGTGAAGTCCTCGTTTGTTATAGAGCAAGGATGCACTGACTCACAAGGCTTAGGAAGGAGACAACATGGACAGCCCTGTTCCAAAGCAAGAGGAAGCAGCTGTGGCTTATCCCTTGGACACTTGGTCCAGTTGCCTGATATAACTAAGTTTGACCCTAGGAATAGTTCCATTAATTCTAGACATGGTGCAAGTGTGTGCGCTAGTGAGTACATATGTATGATGTATGTATGATATGATATATGTGGGGTGGGCCATGCATGTAAAGCTGGAAGATGGATCAAAAATGGCTTAAGCATAATTTCTACTCCTCCGGAATTTAGATCATCTTCTGGAAGAGGGACAGTGCAACAACAATGATTAGACTAGTGTTTCTGAGACATGCCTTATTACCTATATTCATTCACTACACTTCCCAGGTGGGATAATCTCCATGCACAGGTCCTGGAGAAAGAGGCATAATAAGTAAGGATTTCCCAAGGATGACTTGTTACGATTGTCAGCAAAAGATATTCAGACCCCATACTAAAAGACTGCCCAGGGGACTCATGTCCAGGGGCCTGGATAAAGTTCTACTCACTCCATTTCTTGAGAGAAAGCAGACAGGATGAGTTCCCAGATTCCTGGCAAGTGAATGTTCCATCCCATTACAATCACTGTAAGTATTTATTTGACACTTATTATAAAACTACCTGATGCCACAGAGCAATGTACAGTTTACAAGGAGCTCTTCAAATATATTACCACATTTAATTTTTACAACAAACCTGTGAGATAAGGTAAGGCAGGTTTATCGCCATTTTGCAAATAAAAAGCTGAGGTTCAGCGAAGTTAAGCAATTTATCTGAGACTCTTCGGTAGTGCAGCCAGCCCTGTAGCTCCAGTTTCCTGACTCCTCATACAGCGTCCTCTCCTTAACCTGCCTTTCTTTTACGCACTTCTTTGTCTAATGGCTAATTTTTTCACTATTTTCTGAGTGTGTCCCTTACAGATAAGTAAATTCTCTGAGCGACTTTGTCTCTCTTATTTGCTATTATTTTCCCAACACCTAGAACAGTGCCAGATACCTAGTACATGCTTCATAAAATTAGGTTGAGTGAGTAAATAAATGAAATAGATTATAAGCTACCAGAAGGTGGGACTCTAATTTTGACTTCTTGGTATCCATCCTGATAGTTACACAATGGGAGAGCCAATATTATTGATTTAAAAAAAAAAATGACCTAATAACCAGTAGGTGTGACAACTCCCAGGAAGTGATCCACCCTGGAAGGCAATATGTTTTCAGAAAGAGGGGCCCTGCCACAGCTTCCACGATTCTAAGCACTGACTCTCTATTCTTAGCATTTCTCATTATCTTCAACTGCCTCTCTCTCATCTTCAGGGTCAAGACATTTGCCCTTTGAACAGACTGCTTAGAAGTGCAGGCCGGTGTCTTTTTGATTTAAGAAATAGGCACCGCGGAGTCCTGTAATGATGGTTCGCATCTCCATGTATTCCCACCGCCACCAGAAATAATAAAATGGTTTGTTTCTCTTGGCAGCTTCCACCCAACAGTTCCCCATGTGTGTGTTGCTTTCTTCAATTTTCCCCTCTACAAAATCTGGTCATGTTTAATAACAATAAATCAGAGGAGAGATTGCAGCCCGGAAGAGAAGTCTGGGGCAGCTGGGGTTTCCACATCTGGGGCCCATTCGGGTTGAAGTGATGACAATTCCTAATAAATGTTAATGGAGAACCTCCTCAGATTCATACACTCTGGCCATAATTTAGCCTGTCTCCGTGCCAGATGACCTTTTGAACACCCAGAATACACCCATCATAGCACCAGCTACAGCCCTGGATTGCTTCCTGCATATGAAGTGGAAAAAACAAGGCTTGTTGTTATTGATAACATTTCTCCATTTCCCCCTCCCCTGGATTCTTCTTCAAAGGCTCCCAAAGCCCTGGGACTCCTCAGCCACCCAGGTGGTTGGAAGTGAAGGAGTCTGGTTAAAGAATGTTACTCTCTGCTTCTCAAGGACATCTCTCTGAGAAGTCTGACAGCCAACGAGACAGGGTTAGACATCAAAATTCTCCCTTTCTTGGCTTCTGAAACCCCTTGCTGATCTTGTTCTTCCCTTTCCCCAGCCATGCTTCCCCCTCCTACCCCTTCTAACTAGGCAGTCCGAAAGGCTGGCTTTGGTCTTGGGCTTTTCTCTTATCACATCTGTCACCTGCATGAGTCTAATGACCACACTCAGTCTTGCTCTGACTTCTCTCTCAAGATGCAGTCCTCACTTTCTAACTCAGGGCTAGGCACCCTTCCCTTGATAACAAGTTATCATCTAAAATTCTATTCATCTAAATTAAATTATCATCTCTTTCAAGCACAGCTGGCCTCTTCCCAATGTGTTCCACATCTCTATTAGTAGTACTTCTCTTCTTTCAGATACACAGGTATAAAACCATAAAACTACCTTAGCCACCCTCTCTCTCCTGCCTCTTCTCATCAGATGATAGAGTTACTGAATCTCCCAACCCAAACTCACACTTTTGAACTCCCGCTGCTGCCCCCTACTCTAGGCCCTTATTTCCTCACTTTGAAATTGCCATCTGACTGCTTTCTCTTTGCTAAACCATCCCTAAACCGAGCAGTCATAGACATCATCCCAAGATACTGCCTTGAACATGTCCTTCTCCAGCTCAAAATCCTTCAGTGGCTCCCCATTCTCATTATTATTATTTAAAGTTTTGCATAATTAAGTGTCCATTTGCCATGGGCTGAATGTTTTTGTTTCCCTCAAATTCATATATTGAAACCCTAGCCCCTCACGGAAGTGAGGCCTTTGGGAGGCACTTAGGTCAAGAGGACAGTGCCCTCATGGATAGGATTAGGGCCCTATAAAAGAAGTCCCAGAGAGCTGGACTGTCCCTTTCACCATGAGAGGACACAGCAAGAGGGCACCATCTATGAGAAAGCAGACCCTTACCATACACCAAATCTGCTGGCACTGTGATCTTGGCCTCCACTGATGGCAGAACTGTGACGAATAAATTTCAGTTGTTTATAAACCACTCAATCTGTGGTATTTTGTTACAGCAGCTGGAACAGACTAAGACACCATTGAATTGTCTAAGATCACACAGTGTTGAATCCAGATTTTTAGACTGAAAATTCCATTCCTTTTTCACTATTTCCTCCTCGCTTGGTCCTTATTAGAATTTGTTTATTTATTTGATAAATATATATGTTTTTAGCAATTGCTACATGCCAGAGCCTGTCGAGTACTGGGGAATAAAGTTATAAACATGACAAATATTGTCCCTGCCCATGTGGAAACATTTTCTAGTAGAGGAAACAAACAAAAAAAGAAAACAGGCAAATGAATAAAATAATCGCAAACTACAATAAGTCCAAGGAAAGAAATCTAAGAAAGAATGAGGCAGTTCTATAATTTTTAATCAGGTTTCCAAACTCTTATCTGTCTGTCCCACTTCTACTTCTGTGGTTCTTGAAGATGACCACTTCCTGGGGACTCACCTTCTAATAGCTCCAGTAGCATAAAGGATACTTTGTAAATACAAATAATTCTGTTTTCTTGGCTCCTATATAGACAAATCAAGCTACATTTGGACATTTAGGATCAAGGATATAAGCTAGTGATCCCTTGTTTGGACTACAAATGGAATAGATCTTTAACTTAATGTATGAGGGATCTAGGTTAGACACAGTGAAGAACTTCCAGGCAAAAGTTCAGTAGAATAGGTATCTGAGGGAGTGTATCAGTCAACTCTACTACAAGAATGCTGCATAACAAAGAATCTAAAATCTCAGCGGTTTACAACATTCATTTTTTGCTCACAGGTTTGTAGCTCAGCTTCAGTGATTCTGTTCCGGGTTTCGGGTCTTGTTCAGGTCTGCTCTGTGTAACTTCCCATTCTGGGATCCAGGCTGCAGTGGTGGGAGTATGCTCTTCTCATGACAAAGGGTAGAGGTGAAAGAGGCAAAGCCAAATCAAGCAGGTAGAGTTAAAACCTCTGTTTACATTCCATTGGCTAAAACACATCACATGGCTGGACCCATCATCAACGGAGTGGGGACATTTGCTCCCTCCATGGAGAGGAATAGAGGAGAGTGAATGTTTGTGAACAGTGATACACTCCACCACAGGGAGGTTATAGAGTTTCCTTCACAAGTGGTCTTTACAAACAGAAGAGGTTGTTATCTCTCTGGGTTCCTCTGGGTACCATCTTACCTGAAGTATAGCAAAAGAGGACCAGAAGACATGATTTCTTAAAGATGCCTATTTTGGTACAAGGGCAATGTAATTTGTGTTTGATATCCAGTTGCCACAGAAGCCCCTTTTCTTTTTCTACCAGAGCTGTACCATGGGGGTGATTTCCAGGCCAAGTCTTAATATCGGAGTCTCTGTGTGATTGTATACAAGTGACAGTCACACAGCAAACATAAATACAGAAGAGGCTCTGATACCATCGGGGAACAGTATTCCTGCCATCGGGCTAGCTTTGTCTGCCGTTGCAGTGCCGTTAACTCTGGAACGAAATTGGAAAGCTAACTGATGGTCAGAGGGGACTGAGAAGATTTTCATTTGTAACTGAGACAGGCAGGGCTCAGCAAAAGATGAGGCAAGAACAGATTTTACCATCGGCTAAGTAAATTCAGCAAACAAACGTTTACGCATCGTATTGAACCACTGAATGGTATTGATATTTGAATGTATTCAAATGGAAAGACACAGGCACAATTTTGGACTCACATCCTCAGCAGTTTTTGACTCCAAAACTTCATGTTCTATACCCTTTTCCCCCTTGACAATAACCTTTCCTTCTCTTTTTATGTCAGGGTGCTCATTCTCCCTCTTCCCTGGCCCCAATTTCTGTTATCAGGAACTCTTTAGGTGCTATTTAAAATGTGGTCCCCTGGTGCCTGGCTAGAAATGCAAATTATTGGGTCCCTCTTCCAAACTTGCTGAATCAGAATCTCTGGCTTTGGGGTGGAAGCCGTTATCCTGGCAAACTGTTTTCATAAGCTCTTCCAGTGGGAACTTAAGCACATACACTGGTTTAAGAGCCATGGTAATTCAGACTCAGCAGGTCTGGGGTGGAACCCAGGCCTTGCACTCCAGCGAGCATGTAGACTACACTGACAATGCTGTCTTTGGACCACACCTTGAGTAGCTCTGCTTTACATTAATACATGTTCATGAACTTATGGCCAACAGTGTCCTTACTGGTCCTGAATGTACACAATCAAAACCAAAGAAATGAGCCACTAATAGTGGAATTTTAGATAACAGCCACCAGGTGTTTTTATTTATTTATTTATTTTAGAGACAGAGTCTCACTTTATCACCCTTGGTAGAGTGCCCGTGGCGTTACAGCTCACAGCAACCTCCAATTTCTGGGCTTAGATGATTCTCTTGCCTCAGCCTCCCTATTAGCTGGGACTACAGGTGCCTGTCACAATGCCTGGCTATTTATTGTTGCAGTTTGGCTGGGGCTGGGTTCGAACGAGCCACCCTCTGTATATGGGGCTGGTGCCCTACTCACTGAGCCACAGGCGCTGCCCAACACCAGGTATTTTATAAAAGCATGTTTTGGCAAAGGGTGGACCTGGAGCCACTGAAGTCGCACTATGTGTGATTAGCTTTCTTCCCACATATAGAACCGTTCCAGCTAAGGATCATCAAAGAGAGTGCAGTATGGGCAAGGGAAAGCACTAGACTGGGAGTTAGGAGATCTGGGTTATTGCCCTGTCACAGATAGTGTACCCACAGTTAGGTCCCTTATCTCTCTGATTTCCATCTATAAACTGAAAAAGATGAGAGTTATACAATCTCTAGCATCCTTACTTCCCTTTTCAAAAATCACACAAGATTATGATCTTAGCAACAATTTTCTCTCTAGATGAGTAAAGGAGTTTCAGAAATATGGGAACCCCAAGTTACAGAATTGACAGCCTGTAGTACTCAGCCCTCGGGTACACTGTAAACCACCAGAAAAGTTAGGCCTGACCTTAGCTTTCCGCCACACCCTGCTTAGTGTAATCCCTGAGCATCCAGGCTCTGAGCCAGATCTCAGGGTGTTGATTTGGTGCCTGGATTAGAGAGCAGTGGCGTCATCACAGGTCATTGCAGCCTCAACTTCCTGGGCAATCTTCCTGTCTCAGCCTCTCAAATAGCTGGGACTATATAGGCTACCACCACTATACCCAGCTAATTTTTTTTTTTTTTTAAGATGGAGTCTCACTATGTCACCCTGGGTGGAGTGCCATAGTGTCATAGCTCATAGCAACCTCCAACCCTTGAGCTCAAGCGATTCTCTTGCTTCAGCATCCCTAGTCGCTGGGACTACAGGCTCCTGCCACAACACCCGGCTATTTATTTATTGTTTAGCAGGCTCGGGCCGGATTTGAACCCACCAGCTCTGGAGTATGTGGCCGGCGCCCTAACCACTGAGCTATGGGCGTCCAGCCCGGCTAATTTTTCTATTTTTAGTAGAGACAAGGTCTGGCTCTTGCTCACTCCAGTCTCCTGAGCTCAAGAGATCCACCTCTGCCTTGGCCTCTAAAGAGTGTTAGGATTACAGGCGTCAGCCACTGGCAGGGCTGAGATCTTGATCTTCGACTTCTCAACTGTGCGACTTGG
Organism: Galagoides demidoff; assembly: GCA_963574575.1. Lineage (NCBI taxonomy): Eukaryota > Metazoa > Chordata > Mammalia > Primates > Galagidae > Galagoides > Galagoides demidoff. The sequence continues at coordinate 14,392 of CAUYQV010102180.1, forward strand.
GGTAAGTTACTCCCTCTTGGAGCTGTGGTTTTCTAGTCTGTAAAATGGGAATGACAAGAACTCCTACCTGAGTGCGTTGTTGTGAGGTTTGTAAGAGTTAATACATGTCAAGCACTTAGGATGGTGTCTGGCACTAGGGGAAAAAAAGTCTTTCGACAAATATCAGAGACCATTACAGAAGGAGAGGCGGTCCTCCGCGGTTCCTGCCACAGAGCTGTTGAATTCTCCAGCCCAGGCTGCAGGTCTTCCTCTGTCCTGTAGGTGGCGCCTCCCTTCGTTGAGCGCGTTACCTGCGTCCGGAGCGCTGGGAGGAAGTTGAGAGAAGTTTCTGTCGCATCTCCGCTCTGTTCACGATTGCTAGATCGGGATCTCCTGCAGTCTGTGACCAGGACAGCCAAGTTTGGGGAACCCGTCTTCCTTCCAGAAAGGGCGTTGAATCCATTTCTCGCTGCACCCTACCCGCTATCACCCGGGAGTCTCCCCTGCACATGCAACCCAGGAGGCTTTGCCCTGGGAGGATTTCACAGCCAGCACCTGAGGCAGGGAGTTCAGTGGGAGTTTCTTTCCTGCTCGGTTAAAATGACAAATTGGTACATGAGCGCTTAATGAAAGATGCTGGAAACGTCCGTGGAGATCAGAAAAATCGCCTCTCTGAGCTGACAGCCAGGCCATCTGCATTCCCGCATTTCTATTAATTCCTTAACAATAAACGACAGGAGCGCCTAGAGGGTTAACAGCTTAATTTAATCTCTGAGATTCCTTCCTAGAGTATTGAGAATTAGAAAGGCACTCACAAAACATAATCTGCACACCTGATTTTTCCCCACTTGATGTGTCTTTGGGGCGAGTCACACCCATTTCTGACATATCTCCACACAGAGACTCTGCCTTTCTGGTGGATGACTGAATAGTTCCTACAAAGCGCTCTTGGGCTCTTTGAACCGTGTGACTGGGTTCCAAGTGTCACAAGATTTGGCTTCTCAGCAACTGCCCCAAATGTTGGTTTACAATATGTCCCAGGACCCTTTAGGAACAGGGAAAATCCCTGAGTAGAGATAGGAAGGTAGTGGCCCCAGGTGAGAGTGAATTTCTTCCCCCAGCAGGAAGCAAGGCAAAAATGGTACGAGGTACCTGGTGGCAGTAACCAGCTCGGAAAGCCATCAGGTCAGGCTTTGAAGGTCCCTGACAAATGGAAAAATATTCTTTGAAGATGCCTGATTCTAATACCATGCCTGTCATTTTATGGATAAGGAAAGTGAGACCTGCAAATGTTCAATATTAGATAGTTTAAGGCCATATGCCAGATAATGTCATCGCCCTCAAATAGGATACAGGTCTCCTTACTCCTGGACAAATATTTATTCCACAATAAGATTGGCAAATAGATTTCGTGGTACATGGTAATTCTCATCATTGGTTGGCAAGGGATGCTCAGGGCCCTGTGGGCTTCTCAGGCTGCGTCCAAGTTTAGCAGGGAAGGCTTGATGAGCATTTGAATATGTTGTCTAGGAACAGGGAAGGAGCAAAGGTGCCAGATATTTGCCATCTTTTCATTTCTCAGGTCATTTCCTTTGGGGTAAGGCATTAAAAGGCATTATTAAAATGGAAATGTTATCTGGGAGGAGTAATGCATTAAGCTATTATCTGTCATTAACACCTTGGCTAGAACATCTTTAAGATTAGTTTGATGTTCAGGCACTGTGGCTCACATGCTTTGGCAGGCTGAGGCAGGAAGATTGCTTGAGGCCAGGAGTTCCAGACCAGCCTGGGCAATAGCTATCTACAAAAAAAAAAATTACAAAATTAGCTGGGAGTGGTGGTGATTGCCTTTTGTCCCAGCTACTCAGGAGTCTAAGGCAAGAAGATCCCTTGAGCCAAGGAGTTCAGGGTTGCAGTGACCTATGACGCCACTGCACTCTACCTTGGGCACTCAACCCTGTCTAAAAAAAAAAAAAAAAAGGATTAGCTTGCTGTCTAGCACATCCCTGAGGAAATGAAAGCTTGGATCCAGTTGGAACCAAGGAAAGAAGACAGGGCCCTCCCCTGCAGAGATGCAATATTTGGAGACTCAGTTCAGACAGGAGTTAGACTGAAGACACTGGATATATAGCAAGAGGAACTTTAAAGGGCCATGGGGAAGAAGTGACCCTGAAGACATTGTTGCACAATTCTCTTTGACTTACCTTATAGATCATGGTCTCTAGGAGTCACACAGCTTGATCCTTACTTTTCCTGTGTGTGAAATAAGAGTTGTGAGGGTTCTTCTTCTCTTCTTGTTTTCTTTCTTTCTTATTTATTTATTTTTGAGACAGAGTCTTACTCTTTCACCTTGGGGTCAGTGCTGGGACATCATCATAACTCACAGCAACCTCAAACTCCTGGGCTCAAGTGATCCTCTTATCTCAGCCTCCTGAGTAGCTGGGACTACAGGCACCTGCTACAATGCCTGGCTAGGTTTTTTTTTTTTTTTTTTCCTATTTTTAGTAGAGATGGGTTTTTGTTTGCTCAGTCTGGTCTTGAACTCATGAGCTCAGGAGATTCACCTGCTAGGATTATAGGCATGAGCCACTGTGCCTGGACCCCTTCAAAATTTTTAAGTTGAAGCCTAACTCCAATGCAATAGTGTTAAGAGATAGAACCCTTAGGAGGTGATCAGGTCATGAATAAAGGTGGAGCCCTCATAAATGAGGTTAGTGCCCCTTATGAAGGAGGCTTAAGGGAGCTTGTTCAATCCTTCTACCATGTGAGGACACAGCAAAAAGGCACCATCTATGAAGCAGAAAGCCAAGTCCTTATTAGACAAGAAATCCGCTGATACTTTGATTTTGGACTTCCCAGCCTCCAGAACTGTAGTTGTTGTTATACATTTTCCAGTCCAAAACATTTTGGCATAGCAGCCTGAAGGGACTAAGACACGGCTGTCCCCAGTTTCAAGGGAATCTGGGAAAGTACAAATCTGGTATTTTTAGGCTCTATCATAAGAGGCAGCTCTGCCAGAAGTATATTTGTTAAGCAGCAAGTATATTTGATAAGACATGGGACACAATTAAATATCCATAACAACAGTTAGGAACTGAAATGTAGCTGTTACTTTACATACTACTTCCTTAACTAGCTAAAGTCATTTTCTTCACATCTGCCATTCTAGCTCCTGAAACCACAACCTCCTATCTAGGCAGGAAGTATAAATGAAGATCAAAGCCATTTAGACATGTTTTGTTAACTTGTGCTATAACTATGAATGTCTTCCTGAACAGCAGACTACTGCCATCTGGCATCTGATTCTTCCACCTCATCTTGCTAAGTAACCTCATGGTGTTTAGACCTTCATCATATTCTTTTTTTTTTTTCTTTATTGTTTGGGATTCATTGAGGATACAAAGAATTAGGTTATACTGATTGCATTTGTTAAAGTCCCTCTTATAATTGTGTCCCGCCCCCGGGAGGCATTATATTCTTAACCAAGGGAGACTGCTCACTTTCTGGCATCTGTGCTTTCATCTCCAGATCCCCAGACCACTGGTGTTGGTCTGTCCTTGACATATGCACAGTTCTTTAGTGAGTCTATGTCCCTGACAGACAAACTGGGTTCTGTTGCTGGGAATGGGGAAAAAAGATACAAATACAGTTATAAAAGAGTACTGAGTGGATGCTAAAGGAGCCATCAGCTGAGCTAATCAAATCAACCTGCCTCTGGGCAAAATTTGACATTTAAAAATGGCTTGGGGTTAATGAGTCAATATCCTTAATATATAAAGAGTTCTTACAAAACTATAAGAAAAAAATCTCCAAAGAAAAATAGATGAAGAGTTGAACAAGTCATTTATAAAATAAGTAATATAAAATTCATTTTTCAAAGTTCATTGTTACCAATAGCCAAATGAATATTAATTAAAATAATATACCAATTCTGTTCACTTGACAAAGATTTAAAAAATATAATAGTTAATATACTCCATTAGATTAATCATCCCTTTGAATTTATTCCTTCTATTTCTGATATGATTTTTTGTACTGTAGAGGCTGTAGAACTAAATACTCTATCTTCCAGACTCCGTTAAAGCTAGGATTCTGCATGTGAATTAGGTTCCACTAATTAAATGCACTTTCCTGAGACTTGGGTGACATATTTGCTCCCCTCCAGAAGCCTCAGCTGTGATTCCTTTGGGTCAGATCCCTTAGATTGCTGAACCCTGTGGCAATAAATAAGTTTCACAGTAACAAAACTGTGTTGGTTTAAATAAGTTTAAAAAGCAAGTTTCCTGTATTTTAGCTCAAGGAAATAAAATATTTAGTTCCATTTCTGGCTCTGGATTCATGGCCTTGAGGAGGACACCTTTCTCTCTGGGTCTCAGTTTTCCTCATCTATACAGTGCAAGATTTATTAGGTGGCTCCTACCACTCCCAACAGCCTAGCCCCAAACCAGTCAAACACAGTGCTGACTCCTTTCTCCTTGGGACAGTCTGTCATGCCATGGACCCTAACTTGGAGCAAAGGTCAAGACATCTTCCTGTGGCAGATCAAAGCTCATCTCCTTGGTCAACTCTTTTGGCCACAATAGAAACCACACATACTTACAGTGTTAGTATTTATGTGCTTTGCCATTTGAGCTGTATGACTCTTCCACACAAGTGGGTCGGTGTGGTCCTAAAGTCGGAGGTCCTTAAAACTCCCCCACCAACTATTTCCCAACCCTCACCCATTTTGAATGCTGGCATAATGTATTCATCATTAGAAATGGCTCCATTAGGTCAAGGAATTGTTACTAGTTAAAGTACAATCACATTACCAAAAGAAGTAATATGTTAATATATTAACCTCAACTAACCTCTAACCTCATTAGCACTTACTACACTAAGGTAGCTAACTGCTTATCAGTTTGGAGGACAGAGAGCAGGTATGGAGAAGAAAGGGAGCCTAAGACAAACAGTTTGAGGGGAGAAGGCAAAATGAGGTGAGGTGGTACAGAGGGACACAGTGGAAACCTTGGGGACAGCATGAGTGTGCTTCATTTATTCATTCAAATAATAAACATTTGTTAGACCTCCATTATATTCCGGGTATCACGTTAGGTATTGTGGATACAGACACGAATAAAAATTAGTTCTGGTTCTTAGGGAGATGTGATCTAGTTGGAGAGGGGGAGGATCTAACATAAAATGGGCAAGAAAGTATTAAACACATACACATATAAATCTTCTAGATCTAATGTAAAATGGGCAAGAAAGTATTAAACACACACACGTATATGTCTTCGGTGTGTGCACGAAAGAAGGAGTGGTTAATTTTTCCTAGAGGAATCAGAACAGATTTCATGGAGACAGTATTGCTTTCCTTCCTGATAATGAAGGAGGGGGAGGGAGGATGAACAAGCTGCAGCTACCTCATAATTTTTATCTCTGATATGGGAAGTGAAAATCTTTCATTGTGATTGGATAATGAGGCAAAATAATTTTATAGAGAAATTGGAGGCAGAATCCCATTTAAATCCTTTGACCTTTGAAGGGCAAGCTGCCTACACAGCATCTGAATTTCACCAGTAGTGACAGAGGACATAGCGTGTGGTGGCTGAGAGCATAGGGCCTGGGATCAAATCCTTAAGCAGAGTACTTACCATCCCTGCTTCCAGTTTTCTTGTTTGTAAAATGAGAGAGGAAATAATACCTGTCTCATGGAATTGGGAGGATTAACTGAAGTAATGCATGGAAAGCACTTAGCAATTGTAGCACTTACCAAGTATCCTCTGTGATGTGTTCTAAGAAAAAGAAATTACCTGGCTCAGCGCCTGTGGCTCAATCGGCTAAGGCGCCAGCCACGTACACCTAAGGTGGCGGGTTCGAATCCCCAGCCCGGGCCCGCCAAACAACAATGATAGCTGCAACCAAAAAATGGCCGGGTGTTGTGGCGGGCACCTGTGGTCCCAGCTACTTGGGAGGCGGAGGCAGGAGACTCGCTTGAGCCCAGGTGCTGGAGGTTGCTATGAGCTGTGATGCCATGGCACTCTACCCAGGGGGATAGCTTGAGGCTCTGTCTCAAAAAAAAAAAAAAAAAGAAAAAGAAAAAGAAATTACCTAATTCGATTTGTAGAGCCCAATAATTTTGGTTCTAGTTCACTATCTTTTACCTCACTGACAAAACCAACAGCCACTTCATGATGTCCCAGGGATTTTGCATATCTTTTCTATAACCCCTTTGCTTGCCTCATAGTTCTATTCAGTTCTTCTGTAATTATGAACATGCCTTACATTCCAAAAATTCAGGACTGACTCAGCTCCTGTAGCTCAGTGGTTAGGGCGCTGGCCACATACTGGGGGTCTGGTGGGTTCAAACCCGGCTCAGGCCTGCTAAACAACAATGACAACTACAACAAAAAAATAGCTGGGCATTGTGGCGGACATCTGTAGGTTTGAACCCACCAACCTCTGTATATGGGGCCAGCACCCTACCCCCTGAGCCACAGGTGCCACCCTTTTTTTTTTTTTAGATAGAGTCTCACTATGTTGCCCTTGGTAGGGTGCCATGGTGTCACAGCTCATAGCAACCTCAAACTCTTGTGCTTAAGCTATTCTCTTGCCTCAGCCTCCCAAGTAGCTGGAACTACAGGCGCCCACCACAACGCCCAGCTGTTTTTTTTTTTTTTTTTGTGAGACGGAGCCTCAAGCTGTCCCCCTGGGTAGAGTGCCATGGCATCACAGCTTATAGCAACCTCCAACTCCTGGGCTCTAGCGAGTCTCCTGCCTCCGCTTCCCAAGTAGCTGGGACCACAGGCGCCCGCCACAACGCCCGGCCATTTTTTGGTTGCAGCCATCATTGTTGTTTGGCGGGCCCGGGCTGGGGAT
>CAUYQV010102181.1:0-10000 GCA_963574575.1 Galagoides demidoff
TTTTTTTTTTTGAGACGGAGCCTCAAGTCATCCCCCCAGGCTGAGTGCCATGGCATCACAGCTCATAGCAACCTCCAACTCCTGGGCTCAAGCGAGTCTCCTGCCTCTGCCTCCCAAGTAGCTGGGACCACAGGCACCCGCCACAACACCCGGCTATTTTTTGGTTGCGGCCATCATTGTTGTTTGGCGGGCCCGGGCTGGGGATTCGAACCCGCCACCTTAGGTGTACGTGGCTGGCGCCCTAGCCGATTGAGCCACAGGTGCCGAGCCTCCTGCTCTCATCCTGAAGAACATTCCAGTGAGCTGCTGTTTTCAGCAACAGGAATAGCATGGATGGTTGTGAGACATGGGGAGGAGGAAGAGGGGCTCACAACCCATGGTGGGCAGGGCTCAGCACACGGTATCCGCAGCAAAGACCACACAGGTCCTGTCCTTGGGGTCATAGACACAGGACGTCTGTGTGTGAGCAACCCGAATGCAGAGAGCTGGGCCAGGCTGTGTGTAGCCCAGTGCCCCAGGTGGAGTTTGGAAGTGACATGGTTATCTTCCCTTCAGAGAATAAAACTAAGCTAACTTTTGAGACGATTGCCATTTTAACACATGGCATGTGCGCAGTCTCTGGGACATGCCGCAGCCTACTGTCAACTGTTGTAGAGCCATCTCTCTGTCCCCCTACCCGTCCCAAGAGAAGCCATAGCCCCTGGCTTGAGAGGCTGTAAGTTCAGTGGCAACAGACTTAAAGGTTTCTGGAGATGTTTCTGTACCAGGAACATGTCCATCAGAAAAAAACCACCAAGTTGGTCTTTCAGACTAGGGCCAGAAGTGACTGCATCTCTCAAGCTTCCGACTGACCCCAGCCTGGTGCACAGGCTCATGTGAGCACCAAGGGCAGGGCGCCATAAGCCACAGGTTACAGCCCACACCCACCTCAGGGCTGAGACCAGAGGACAAGGGGGCAATCCTGGCAAAGGCCTTCTGGGAAGACAAAGGGCGTGAAAAGATGAAGGGGTCTGGAGAACCCCTCCCTGTCCAGCACCCTGGGCTTTTCTGACTTTAGGCTTCCTTGATGTTTATCAGAGACCTGGAATGTTCCAGACCTGAAGTGGCTCAGAGGTGCTCCAGGGCTCACTTCGTCCAGCCACGGGGTTTCCACACGTGGAAGACTCGAGAGGGGATATCTCACGTGGCAGTGATAGGCTGGGGTCTAGAAGAGAAGACGGCCCACACCATGGGGCACCTTGAAGAAATGTTCCCAGAAGATGGTTCACATGGACGCTTACCAAGACGCACAGCAGCCACCGTCTCAACCACAGCGTCTGTGTTGAAATTGGCGCGCTCTGAACCGAGCCTCCCAGGGCCACACACCTCCGAGCACACTCACCTCCCTTGTACAGCCAGGTGATCCCACACACTCCGTGAAAGCACCTGGAAACTCCTACATCATGTTCCCATCCACGTCCCTGACTAATGGCCTTCCATTCTGTTGAGAGTGTTTTATTTAAAAACCATTCTTAGAAGAATGAGACCCCATCTCTAAAAGCATCCAGCCAGCACTGTGGTGGGCACCTATAATCCTAGCTAGGCGGGAGGCTGAGGCAAGAGGCTTGTGTGAGCCAGAGAGTTGGAAGTTACTGTGAGCTGTGACACCACGAACCCTATTCAGGGTGACAGAGTCAGACTCTCAAAAACGTACATAAAACTGTTCTAAGAGAAGAAGGCTACATCCCTCTCATTTTGCATTTCCTACAACAAATAAAAAAGGCTCCACTGATTCAAATGATAATTTCTTTTTGTTGTTGTTTCTTTGGGAAGTTTTTTTAAGACAGTCTTACTCTGTCACCCAGGCTGAAGTGCTGTGATGTCACAGCTCACAGCAACCTCAAACTGGGTTCAAACAATCCTCTTGCCTTAGCATCCCAAGTAGCTGAGACTACAGGTGCCAGCTCCATGCCTGGCTAGTTTTTTTATTTTTAGTAGAGATGGGTTCTTACTCTTGCTCAGACTGGTCTTGAACTCTGGAGCTCAAGGGATGCTCCCACCTTGGCTAGGATATACAGGTGTGAGCCATCACCCAGCCTCAAATAATTTTGTAAAAACACTTTTTCTCAGGGTACACTTTCATAAAGCACGCCTCTGCCTAGAGCAAATGTGTGTGTAGAGATCTCAAGACCTTCCAGAAACTACACGTGGCCCCAGGCCCAGTAGAATCTCTGACCCACCAGCAAGACTCATGCCAGAGCAAAACACGCTCCCCATAGGTTTCCAACTTGGGCCCTGTGTCCAGCTGAATGGCCTGAGCGGGAGGATGCCTGTAGCCAGTGACGTATGAGTCAGAAAGGGAAACAGCAGTGTGGCTGGTTCCCACCCCTATACCTCTAGGACCACAGAGCACTGAAGAAACACAGCTTCTGTTTAGGGTTCTCTCAGGGTGAAGTTCTAGTGCTTCCTGTGGTCTCCACGGTACACAGCAGGCAGCCTCAGTGTCACGCCTTCCCTCCCCCCACTGACCTGCTCTTCAGCTGTCCCATCTCTGTTCTGCTTGTAGATGGTCTTTTTGTTCACTTCCCCCACAAACCCACAGTCTCCTGGAATAAATGGTTTTCAGAAGTACATTCTTCCCAACCCAAACTCAATAAAAATCCTGAGTGTGGCCCTTTTCACCCACGACTTTCCTCCTGGTGGCCGCCAGAGTCCACTGCAGGGCGGGTAAGGGAGCAGGCCTGGCGCACCTGCCGTGCCAGGCCCCAGGGGACTCAGGCCAGGTCTGCCTCTGTCGCCCACATTCCCACAGTCACTAAGTGAAACCTGACGACCCTTTTGTCCTTTAGGGAAGATGAATGGCTGTCTCCTCTCTGCTGCATTTTGTCAGGTTTGGTGCTAAAGAGTCAATACCCTCACCTTGACATGAAACTTTGTGATTTATCAGTTCGTTTCTCCTCCTGGGTGAGTGCGGCCCCAACAAGTGCGGCCAATCGGGTGCAGGGAGCAGACTTGGTCACAGCCACTTGGAAAACAACCAAAGACCCCTCTGATGACAGACAAATGTGTCTTGTTAGCAACAGCCCAAAAGCGCTTGACTTGTACTAATAACAGAAAGGCCATGCTGGTCACCATGGGTCTAAAGACGAAGCACCCTGTCACCAGCCTGGTTGGGAAATTAGCAAATAATGTTCTTTTCCTTGACAAATGGGTGACAGCTCCCTCTCACCAATCATTTTTAACATTTTGATGCATGCCTACGATCCCACTGGAGGAGCAGAAAAGTTTACTAGCCCTCAATTTTCAGATGATGAATGGAACTCTCTAAATGTGCGATTTCTGTATGAGGTATAGTTCATTTTAAGCAATTCTAGTAAATGGGTGTCACTGATTAGGACAAATAGTCTGCTTGTGCCATAGCACAAACGGTGTGTCTCGCTCTCCTGGCCTCCTCCGAGACAGGAAAGAGAGGGACAGCAGTGACCCTGGGACCCTCACAGCCCGCTCCTTGAAGGGGCACGCTATCGGATCTCACTCCGGCCCCCACTTGGCATCCCGGCAGGTTAATTGGTCACCGTTTGGTTTCATGCTGTGCTGCCACAGTGCGCAGGACACCAGGTGGCAACCCTTGATCCCTTCCTATGCAGCTCTGCCTAAGGCACCCTGGGGACACCTGAAAACGACCCCAAGGATGGCAGGTTGTCCCCAACCCCAGGTGAAGGGTGCTGAGGCAGTGACAGAGCCCTTCAGACAATGTGGGAAAAATCCACCCTTTGTTGTCTGCATTAAACAAATGACTAAAGCAAAGGTGGCATCGGGGTGGGAGAAGTGTGTTGTCAGAGTTGGGCATTACTGGGGTGACCACCCTGGTTCTGGGCGGGTCTAGGATCAATCTATGCAGGGCCCACGCTATTCTCCAATCTGACAAGCTTGATGTACGTAAAAGCAAAGGTGTCTACTCTCCAGGAGCTCCCTGGGAAGGACTGTGAAGCACAGACCCCCTCCAATACCCGGACAGACTCGACCGTTGAGGTAGACCCAGAGCAGCACGGGGGTCGCAGGAGGCCGCTGTGGGCTGGAGCCCAGCATCAGTCACATGAGCCCCCAGGCCTCACCAGCCAGGCAGCTAAGAATCGCCTAATGAATTGGGCTGAAGTTTCCCCAAACTCTAGAACCATGAGGAAAGTGTGTGTTTCTCACATCCACATTTGTGGTTAGAATTTTATAACTGAAATAATCAAGTGGTTACCCTTCAGGAAGGCATTAGCATTTAGCATAGTAAAAACAGTATGATCCACGGGCTGCAAATAAGAAGCATTTGCTCTGTGGGTACAAGTCACCTGTTAGAGGAACGCTGACCTGTGGGACAGCTACCAGGTGCTGGCCACGGTCAGAGGGCGCTACTGACTCCACAGTGTCCACAGCACTGCGTCTGAACACATACAAAAATCCTTAAAACACCTCAGAAACCTGTGTTGTCATGGGGCGAGGAAAGTGGGGCTCAGCAGTGGGAAACTCTCAACTTCAGGACAGTTCTGCGGGGACAAAGTATCACCCTTGACACATCACCAGTTTTAAGGCACCATCTGACTTTTTTTAAGAAAGAAAAACAAACTGTTAGCAATTACTGGTTGAGCAATGACTTCATAAGCCTGAAAATGAATGCACATCTTTGTGCAGAAAATAACCATTTGTACATCCCAGTCTAGTGAACGCATCACACTGCTGGGGTGGCCCAGGTACTCAGCTGCCTGGGCGCCTAAGTCCAGGGTGGATGTATTTGCTCTCAAAGGCCAGCCTCTCATTTGGTAACTGGGTCCAGTCTGTTGCAGAGGACACACTGACTCCCAGTTAAGTTGTAATAATTTCTTTAATTGAGCAAAAAAAAGTCTTGAAAATGCAGGTGGGCCCATCAAACCTTTGGGTGCAGGAAGTCAGCAGCCAGAGCCGCCCGAGCCCCATCCCTGGTGCCCCGTCAGGCTGCCAGGAGTCAAGCCACCACCAACTGGCTCCTTTTGTTTAATAGGAAACCTTTCTGCCAAATGGACATTTAAAGAACAGCAACATACAGGTTGGTGCCATAATGCTTCGCACTTGAAAACGTGTCTGTAAAAGTAGTTTCTGCAATACCACAATTTCAATTAGAAGCATACAAATTCCAATCTGTCTTAATCAAATAACACCGTAATGCTTATATTCTAATTAAAAAATAATTTCTTTTATTACTCTTAACAATTTGCTGTGTTTCCACTGGTGGAATTATGAATGCAAAACTGCTCAATCTGCTTGTACGGTGAGTTTTTCAGGTAGGATGTTCCAGGACTATTTTAATTATTATTAAACAAGCAAATGGTATACTATTAGACAAATATTAAAACAAGCATTACACTCAGTTATTAATTTGCACTATTCACTTTTAAATGCAGCAAATATCTCATTAATTTAATTTTAGGTGCCCACCAGTTTATATTGCATTTTACAGTCTAGAAGGCAATTTACTATTAACTGGCAATTACATACAGAGTGATTGTTAATTCTGCTCCTAAGTGCTAGCCGCTTGAAAATTGTTCTCTCTCTCTAATTTCTGACCTTCTTACAACAGGGGTGAGGCACTCGGGGAATACAGAGAGCCAGGATGGAAGCGCTGGACGTGTCGTTCGTGACTCATTCTTTTAATTCACCGTGCTAATCAACTGAACTGCCACCGCCTCCCAAGGTAATTGTGTCTTTACAGGAGTTGAAAGCAGCAGGCAAAGGGGCCGGGGTGGAGGGGCCTCCCGGGCGGGTGAGCAGAGGGCCCACTCTGGGGTGACTAATAGGGTCTAGTTCTGGACAATCTGGTGTTTCTCAGATCACTGTAAACAGATCGTTTAGGCCCCGTGCAAAGTCCCTGCCAGCCTCTGGAGGGTGGTAGGCAGCCCCCTCCCCTGAGCTCCGGTTCATTATCCCGCAGCCTGGGGGCCCCCAGCCGGCCTCACGTGGGGAAGGTTAAATGTGAGGGTGTCCCGAAGCCTCGGGGCTAGGGGAGCTGATGGGAACCAGACGCCCCAGGGACGTACCCACCTCCTGACATCCAGAGGGGCTGGCTCGGTTTTCAGCAGGGACTGCAATTCCCGGTGATTACCTCATTGTCCCTGTCAATTTTGGGGCAATGCAAATCAGACAGAAGCTTCCAGGTCAGACAGGTTGTGACCCCACCTTTCCTCTGCTCCCTGAGAGTAGGAGCAGTATCCCTTACATCACCTTTGAAATGTATATTCCTGATAATGACTGGGGTGTGGGTCAGGCAATAAACTGGCCTCCAGTAGGAAAGGCTGAGCTCCCCGGAGAACCCCACTGCAAACGCCCATTCCTGGGGGAACATCTTGACAACCTTGGGCAGCCAGGGCCCTGAACTTGTGCCTTAGAGAGGACACCACGCCCACTGCAGACTTGGAAGGGGGGTCTGGATGGTCTGGTTGGTGGCTAGAATTTAGGGAGATGCTACTTCTTTAGGGGAAAGAGAGGGGGCACCCAGCGACCCAAAGAGACCCCTCTGGCCAAAGAAGTCATTCTGCCTGGGTGGAGGGCAAGGGGCTGCACAGAGCTGCCCACTCATCCCCCTGGCCCAGAGCAGCAACAAGACCCGAGAGTACTGGGAACCGGGGGATGTGGCCACTGCAGGACTCTGCCACGTGACACCAACCAGCCAATAGCAGGCAGCCCCTCCCACCCTCTACACCATGGCTGTCTATGTTGCTGAGCCCAGGGCCTCCCTTGCAGCGCGGGGGACAGACTCCTCAGCGGACAGCAAGGGAAGGAGGGGAGGAAGCTCTCACTCTGCCTCTAAAACTAAGTCTCACTGCTAACAGCAGCCATACAAATACCCCACCCCCAAAAGCAAAGATATGGGCTCGCTGAATGCCCCACAGAGCTTGTTTAGGATGGTGGACAGTCTGATTTGGGAACAAGTGATGCATCCGTCCACTCCAGACACATGCTCACTGTGGCACGGCAGACAGGATCCCACAGCAGACACAAGAGCCCATGCAGGAGCCTGTCCCCAACACACACCCTGCAGCGCAGGTGCCAGCGCGAAGCTTGCGAGCAGGTAATAACCATCCCCATCTCCACGGAGCTGGGGACTCTCTCCGGACCCCACCGTTCACTGCGTGTCCACCATGGTTCAGACTCTGCGCCAGCCCTTGCCAACACCCTCTCAGGGAGATCGGAGGGGGAACTGGAATCCAGAGGAGGAAGGAAGCACGAGTCAAGGTCCCATGGCCAGCACCCCCCAAAGCAGGGTGGGGCTGTCTGCAAACCCTGGGTTTCTGCACAGGGCCTGCTAGTCTACAGCCTACTTCATGGACGTGTGATTCCCACACCAATGGCTAGCAAGACAGGCATGCTGATATGTGGACGCGTGAAAATGACCCCATAGCAAGGGCCAGAGAGGCCCCAGGCGCATGGCAGGAGTCTAACTTCTTACCTCTTACTTCTCACTTCAGGAGTCTAACTTCTTACCAGGTGGGAAACTGGTACCCACCACGGTTAGACTTGGCTGCTCAGCAAACACACTCACTGGATGAAGCACATACAAGTGTGCAAAACACACCCCAACTTTTACGACCCCAGTATGACATATCTTTATTATTTAACAAACTGGGAGCCCCCGAAAACTGGAGGAGCTGCCCTCTCAATCTCTGAGTCTTACAAAGAAGACAAGAACCTCCAGGGCCCAGTCAAGCCCCATGGCCGTTTTGCTATGCTCACTTCCCAGGCTCTTTTGGTAGCTCTGGGCTCCTAGTCCTTGTGTGATGATCCCATGCATTTAAAAGCAGCCCTTGGTGTGGGGCAGGTACCATCCCTCCCACCCTGCCCACATAGAGGGGCTGAGCAGTTGAGCCGGATGACCCAGGGACAGTCACCAGGCTCTTTAGGAGGACCTGTCCAGGGGCACCCTGAGGGGACACAAGGCCTGCCGGTCAGCAGGCCATGGGAGGATTGGCATGGTGCCTTTCCTACTCATATAGTCCTTCCCAAAAAGGGAAGAGGATGAACGACTTCTGATACCTCAAGGCAGAGGGGACCCCGGCACCCTCCATGTCACCTGCTCACTGGACTGGACAGCAGAGAGGATCACATCCCAATGGTCACCCTCTAGGAGGTGACACAGCTCCCGTGGGCCTCAGGGCTACCCCAGGGGCTTACGTGCACACAGGTCAAGGCCACAGACATTCAACAAGTCTGTCCACCCTTAAAGACACTTAATAATCCCATCACTGTGGGAGGCCGAGGTGGGAGGATCACTTGAGATCAGGAGTCCAAGAACAGCCTGAGTAAAAACGAGATCTTGTCTCTATCAAAAATAGAAAAAAAAAAAAAAATAGCCAGGCATGGTGGTGGCTTACACCTATATTCCCAGCTACTCAGGAGGCTGAGGCAGGAAGATTCTTGAACCCAGGAGTTTGAAGTTGCTCTGAGCTATAATGACACCACTGTACTCTAGCCTGGGGCAACAGAGCAAGAGTCTGTCTCAAAAACAAACAAAACTCTTTAAATATTACAGCTTTTGGAGTTGGCAAAGATTAGAAATCCTAATGCAAACATGCCTTCAATCGAAGTTTTCTCATGACACTGCTCAGAGCATCTCTGACAAGCTGGGCTGAGGAAGCACCTTCCAGAGCACCTCTGGGATGTGGGGCGCGTGCACCAGCACAGGGCGGCCTTCTTCCCTCAGGGGTTGGTCCTGCACCCTTGAAGACTTATCAAGTAGGGTATAAGGCTCCAGGAGGGAGCAAGATAGAAGGGGTGTGCACCGTGTTCACTGGGTACATGGCATGGGCTGGTGACCCATCGCCTCTCTGGGCCTCAGCCTGTGCCATTCAACAGCAGTGTTACAGCACAGAGGCAGGAGCTGGGCACCCAGGGTCCCACATAGCACTGGGCCCACAGGCAGCTACTCCCGTGGAACCCGGGGGTTACTGTGATTACTGACACCCTCACCACTGCTGTATTTTACAGGTCAGGTAGCTCTGGCCCACAGGTGATGGGGAGGACCTGGGGGAGGGGGGGAGACGCCCAAGGTCACATGGCTGTTAGGGCTACATCCACCCACTGCTGCCATTTCAGAAGATGTGGAAAGCACACACCCGACTAAACTCAGCCCAGGGACCGAGGGGTCCTTGCCCATCCTCCCCACAGAACCCTGCGCCCGTCCACACAGGCGGAAGGTGCCCCACAAACATCTCCTGTTGGGGAGGAGGCATCCACCACTGTCCGTGAAGTTGGAAACATGAACTCACCGGTGTAGACAAAGCGCCCAGGAGCACCTTTGCAGAACTGCTTGGATTTGTAGGAGAGGGTGACTTCAACGACTCCAGGAATGTGCCGTGGCGGGGTCTGGACACGGATGGCGTGGGGAGTTATCAGCTGCAGAAACCACACAGAGACAGGCGGTCAGCAGTGCTGGCCACGGGGGGGGCGGACACTTGCCAGTTGGATATAATTACCAAAATGAGCACAAATTGGACCATCATCTCTGAATGCCCCCTTCTAGCTGTCACCCAGAGACTCAGGACCTACAGTGCTCTTAAAGAAAAATAACTGCAAATGATCCTGGGTTTTAGTTTGCAGGAAAGGCCACAGGGCATCATTCATATGAAAATTGCCACCATATGTTTCCTTAAACCTGCTTCCAGTAATTCTAGCGCTAATTGTTCCAGGGTACAGGGACCTTCTATGGCGAGTTTCAAGCCCAAGGGTTGCGGGGCAGGGGGGCGTCCTATACCCACCCACGGGAGAAGCCCCTGACACAGGCAAACTGTGAACTGTCTGTTAAGAGGAGATTCTGCCCCAGGGTGCCTCGTGTCAATACGCTATTGACAGCTTGTCAGAACCCCCCTGAGAACAGCCGAGCGGGCTCACCTCGCTCCAGACCAGCATCGTCCCGAACACAACCTGCAGTCCGTCAAAGAAGTTGTCTCCGATTATGATCACGGTGGCGCCCCCCGTGGTCCAGCCTTCACTGGGACTGATGGCC
>CAUYQV010102181.1:15000-30000 GCA_963574575.1 Galagoides demidoff
CTAGTGACACACACCCCAGATCTGGGGATGAGCTGCTGAATGGGGCTTCCAACAAGCCAACATAAAACCAAATAAATTAAAATTGCAAGAAAAGCTATAAGGAAAAGAAAGCTTAGAAACAAACCAACCAGCAGCACGAAGGCTTTGGCAAGTGAGGGGAACACCTGAGTGGAAGGAGTGAAGGGGGAGTGTGCACACCCACCTCCCTCTCCACTGCCAGGACACACCCTCACCCTGCCCGGCTCAGGAGGTCTGACCCAGGGGACAGGCTGGTGACAGCAACTCCACAGGAATCAACACAAAGGATGATGCAAAGGAAAAGAAGCATCGCAAATAAAAAAAAAAAAAGACATGTAACATGTGCCTACCATTTTCCAGATAAGAAGGGGCCGTACCTTCTGACGGGTCTAGGCGGCGGGCCCGCCTCCCGTGTTTGGAATTGTTGTGCACAAACATGTTGTCTGACACGGCCAGCACGTGGCCGTCCACGTTGACTGTTGTCGATACAACGACCTGCAAAGATGAAGTGGGTTTGAAAATGGAGTTGGCAAAGGAAAAGCACGGCTACCCGTGAGGCAAAAGAAAAGCCATCTTAAACACCCGGCACGAAAGGAGACTCCCCGGCTCCTGGAAATTCTCCACTGATTGATGTGCATTCACAGCTTTTTTGGCTAATGGGGGTGGGTGGGTTGTTTTGTTTTGTTTTGACTCTAGATTGCTTCTCTTCAAAACCCGCTCCACTAATTACAGTTTAATCTCCTATTATGCTAACAAGTGAATTCAATTCAGAGAAATATTCTTCTAGCCATTAGCTCCAGCAACACCCCTCTAGCCACTCATTTTAAAGCCGCTGTTTTGATTGATCTGTTCACACATTGATTAGATAGTTTATCTAATTAAAATCAGTTCACTTGAGACTGGCCTTCCTTGAAGAGCAGGGAGGATTCAGAGTTGCCAAAAAAGGCTTCATAAATCAGGAACATTCCTGCTACCCACATTTTATCAGCCAGAGATCTCCAGGTCAATTTTACAATTACATTGAATGTCTAGGAATGAACATTTTTGCATCTTAGAAGACCAAGGTAAGAATAGTGGGAAGTATGTTCAATCCAGGAAAAGTATACTTTCCCAAGTTCCTTGCAAAGGATGGTAGGGACCCTGGTATGCTGACAGAACGTCCTTTCTGTTGGAGTGAGAGGCTCCTACTCTTAGGTCCAGGCTCAGAGGATGGCCAGGGAAAAGTAACAGTTGGGGCCTTCCCACTTCACTGTCAGAGACAGGAAGGAACATGCCACGCAGGACTGCCCTGCTGGCTTCCCGGGCAAGTTCCTAACAAGCATCCAGAGAAGGCGCCCCTCGTGCACTCAGCAAAGTACAGCGTGGCTCTAAGAGTTCTCTTCAACAGAGGTGGGTCCACATGGGGCATTAATTCCAGACCAGCTGATCTGAGCCCAAGTTTAATCTGAGTCTTGAAGCAGGATTCCTGGACTTGAGTCCAGCGTGGCTTTGTGTCATTGTTCCGCATAGACAGACTCGGCCAGCTCTTCAGGTGGCCACCACTCTGGAGCACCGTGCTCTCCAGAGCACTGGGCAGCGGGAACCCCAAAAGGGGTTCCCAGTCAATGTCCACCTTCCCTGCAAGGTCTGGACAAAACACTCCATGCAAAGTGAATGTCAGAAGCCAAGGCTACAGTGGGCCTCAGTGAATAACAATGGGGCCACGTTGGTTCATCAGAGGTTAGGACCGCACCCCACCCAGCAACACAAGATGTCAAGAACAGGGAAACCGTGGGGAGGGGGTCCGGGGCCTATGGGAGCTCTTCTTGATTTCTGAGAAATTTTTCTGTAAACTAAAACTGGTCTTTAAAAAAGCCTATTAGTAAGATAACTAATAAAAGATGAATAGAAGTAACTAAAAATAAACACACAAGTATACAGTATTTTTAAGGGGTTTAAGGAAAGCCAAAGCTATGTACTTACATGAGAATAGACGTGAGTTAACTGATTTCATCAATTTTTAAACCTCAAGTCCCACAAGATGATGAAGCAGGGATTTCCCCCCAAAGCTCCCTCACTGGGCCAGCTTCCTTGACAATTCCCTTCCTCTTGGGCACCACTAAGATTGTTGATGTTTCAACATCAGGCCACACTGAACCTCAGAATACTGTCAATGCCGCCTCAGCGTCCCCTGGTCCAGTCCCAGGTATCTAAGCATCTCCCCTGACTATGGTCATGGGCATTGCCCTCTGGATCCCTGGTGGGAGGTGGCTTTGCTGTCACTTGGGTGCCCTGGGGCCAGCAGCCTGCGCCTGGAGTTCAGGGGCTGTTCTTATCCTCCTAGCGGTCTGCCGGCCAAGCCCAACGCTGGCAGGGAAGGAACACGTCCTCCTAGTATGACACGGAGGTTACTGTCGGGGCACAGGCATGACCCCTTTACATTCCTAAACCATGATATGGGAAAGAAACAAGAAAAGGTAGAAGGAAACATTAAAATGTTAAAAAGGACACAGGCTTTGCTCTGCCATCTCTAACTAGGTCAGTCACCAGGGAGAAGAGGGCAGTCAGGTAGAGGACACAGACAGCTGGGTTTGCTTCCCGCCTGGGCCAGGCCAGTAGTCACCTGCGGCTAGGTGCCCAGACTGTGAAACAGCTGAAAACCTGGAGCAAGCCTGACCCCCTCTCCAGTCTAGTCAAACCTTCTGAGAGGCAGGGAGATTAGCTAAGAGACCAGGGGAAGTCCTTCTAGAGAAGATGGGCTCCTCGGTGGACCACGAGATCACTTGTGACGGACGCTGCCTTCGGGCGTCAGCAGGACAAAGGACATGGCCCCTTGGCCCAGGGCGACCTCCACTCTGCTTAGATGGATCAATATCAACTGTGCCCTGTGAAGCCTTGTGCATGAGACATGGAAGCAGGCCCGCCTGTGTGCAGGAAGCCTGGTCCCCAGCTGCACCACGCGGCAATGGGCTCACCGGCCTTCTGTGCTGGCCTGCCTGGCACAGACACAGACGTCTGTCACATGTGGGGCTGAAGGACTGAAGCGTAGGTTAAATGTCTAAAACACCTTTTGAGAAACTTGAGGGAAAAACAGTCTAAATCTTAAGTTAAGACTCATCCGGCTCTTGGATCACTCATCCAACTGAGGGGCCCTTTCTATGAAGCTCCTAATTCGTCCCAGGTTGGTAGATACCAGCAGAAGTTGTGTGTCCTAACCCAAAATATTTTTATAATTAAAACCAGAAAAAAATTAGCCATCAGTTACGCAGAGACCTTTTTACCCTGAAGCATCTTCCTGACCATTCATAAAAGCAAGAAAAATATGAACTGTCCCCATAATTTATCCCAGCCCAGCAAGCTCTCTCTCTCCTTCAGACAAAACCCTCTGGGGAAGCCAGAGCTGGGAGTCAACCTGGGTCCAGGGACAGACTAGCAACTAGGCATGAAATTAAGGAAATAAGAACATGTTAAACCTCAGGGGGGGAAGGTGGGGCTAGGAAAATGCTCTGGAATTTGCAGACGCCCCCTACCAAGCAGGGCCCTTTACAAGCAAAGCCCAAGATCTCAAGTTTACCCAAAAGGACTGTGTTATGGTTCCCCCAGAGAAAATCATCAACCAACCAACCAACCCTCAGAATAAGACCTTCAGCATGGCCATATCTGCAAAGCTGATTGAAGCTTGTCATGGGCCAGGACCAGACTTGATAAATCTGGCATATTAGAGATATCTGATCATTTAAAAAGCATTTTATTTATGTATTTTAACAAATGAACCAATCCCTCTTGGATCACCTCCTAAACAACAGCAAAACCAAAAATTCCCATGTGAAAAGTCAGGACAGTCTATGTGTCTTTGAGAAATTGATACCTGAAATCGCCGCATATCTCGAGGGTTGCCTGCATTCTTCAAACAGTTCTGATTGCACTTGAGGAAAAACTTTAGAAAGAATCTATAAAAATACAAAAAAAAAATGGACATTTGTTAGGGTCATCAGACAAAAGCACAGATTCCTCAAAAGATGCTCTATCTGGGGAATAGCGGAGACTCAGCCTTCAATTCCTGCTCCCTGCCCAGTAGGGGGTGATGTTGAGACTCAGGGAGGCAGGGCGGGTCCTGGGTTTCCTGGCCACACCTGAGGGCAGTGACTTACACTGGTCTTGACATTATGGATTTTCAAGCTTCATAGTAACAGTAACTTTGACTGCCCAATTCTCCTGCCTGGACCTTTGCACAACTGACTACTATCCGCTGGGAAAATACCTACCCAAGACGGGGATGCCAGGTTCAGCCAATAGAAGTGTGGGGAGCCTCATTAAATTTGAATTTCAGATCAGTAACAAATAATTTTTAAGTACAGTTAGGTCCCAAGGCATACCTACATTTAAAAAAAAAATTGTTTACCCAAAATTGAAACTTGGCTGGATGTGTCGTATTTTATCTGGCAACCCTAACGTCAGAGGACACCACTGCTCAGCAAACACACTTTTAAAAACACAGATTCTAAAGTTCCAATAGGTACATCTCTTAAGAAACAAAAGGACTGGAGGGTAGGGGGAATCTCTGTTCTAAGAGCTGCAACGGTTTCTGTTCAAGGTCTCCAGTGCTGTTAAGGAAATAATCAGCAACTCTTGACCGTAATGAAACCGTTGCTCAGGCAGAGAGCAGGGAGGGAGGCAGGCGGCTCTCTCCAGGGCCAGGAGGCGAGGCCGGACAAGAGCGCCATGTCTACTTTCCACCAAGCCTTGCGCTGGTTTCTGGGGTCCTGACAGTGCTGAGAGGCTGTGACAGAAATGTCATCATGTTGTCCTGACCGTCCTGTGCTCCATCCTGAGCTGGAGGGCATCTCTGTGCTGCCCCATCTACTCTTCCTGGGTACCTGAGTATCCTGTCCAGCAAGGTACAAACAAACCCTTCCTCTATCTACCCCCAAGTGTCATGTGTTCTACTTGGGGTTTATTCATTTTTTTAGGACATTTCACCTGATTCCCTTAAGTTCAATCTCATGTTCCACCTTCTTCATGGGCAGTTCTAATTACCGAAGATAAAAAGACTCAGAAGACTAAGCCGCATCTCTCTGCATTCCCAACATCTCCTGGATGACTTTTTACCATGGATGAAGAAAATCCAATTGACAGGGAAAACAATGTGGCCACTTACGTTAGATGTTCTTCCATACCACAAGGCCTTGCGATTTTAGGCCAGAATTTACATCTTTTATTAACTCACCTCACCTATACACTCAGCTCACAATGCCTCTTAACACCATCTGCCATCAGCATACAGTAAGTCACTTGATATTCCACCCACCAATTTTTCCTAACAACCACTGTGCAATTAAACGCCACCCGTTCTGCAGTGAGGTAAATTAGGCGCACCTGCGGCCACCCTGCGTCTGACCTGCATCAGAAAGGGCCTAACAAGGTGAGGGCGCCACAAACTTATCGTCCTGTCAGGCAATTAGGTTTGCACTTCGGGGACAGCCACACAGTGCAATTACACCACACATTACCGCCCGGCTACTCTTTGGAGCAGCCAGAGAAGCTGGTCATCTGAGGGTGTCCCACACAGAGCCACCGAAGGGAGCTTTGTTTGTGGTATGAACAATGTTTTTTCCTCTTCCAGAGGAGGCGTCTTTAAATTCTTTGATGACTTTTTAGCCACTTCATCCTTCTGCTTCCAAGAGGGCAAGAGTGGGTTGTGAGGGTGTCCCGCATAGCTTTTGCCTTGGCACTGCCATGCTGCACTGTGCTGGCGTTCTGGGGCCTGAACTGTTGCCAGCAGCAGAAGAGACCAGCAGGACAACGTTGGGAGCCGGTCCCCAGGAACACACTGAGCATGCATGGGGCTGACTCCAGAGAAGGTCAAGGTACACACAGGCACACAGACATTCTATTCTGGATGTGGCGATGATGATTTCTGCTTTGGTCTAAAGTAACTCCATGCCAGGCTGTCTGCACAGTTGTAGGGACAGAGAGAAGCCGCATCAGGAAGAAAGCAGCGCCGTGCTCACCTTTCACCCCTGTTTTGGTTGTGTTTGCCCAAGGATTCCGGCAAGCCTCCACCAGGTGTTTGGCCGGTGCGACCCGGCCCTCCTCTGTCCTTGCGCACAATGACACGTGTCGCAGACATGGGCTCCCAACCAGGAAGCACTTGGGGAACCCGCTGTGACGTTTGGGGAGCGGCTGGGAAAACCCAATCCCAGCCACGTGAAGGCACATGGTAATTCTCGTCCTTTACTCAATTACCCTTTAATTGGCTTTTTCCTAAGAAATATCTGACAACCACGTTACATACCTCACTTCCAGAGTCTCGTACACAAAGAATTTAATACTCTTATTATGAAAGGAAAAACCTTTCCAATGTCAGAAAATCTTTGGCTTTAGCACCAATAAATTCCTTACTACTGCGAAACATGGATTTGCCGCTCGATCGCAAAGAGGCGATAAAAATTCTAACCTGTCATTAGTACATTACGCTTAATTGTGGACAGTGTGTTTCCTGTTGCATCTGCCGGCCCGTCATCAAAATGACCATTATGCGCACTAATTCCCTGACCCTGTTTTTATTTCCCTAAAGAGTCATCATCTTTCACAGTAGGTACCAGAGTAAATCAAGCTTGAAATATGGGCTTTATTTACTTGTTTCTCCCAGGCAGAGGGAAGAGAGAGGGAGAGAGACACTGGCACACAGTGGCGGGGCTCCCAGTATCAGGGCACCTGAAAACCACCTACAAAATCCTGGGAAGTTCACAGGAGACACGCCAAGGGGGAAAGGTGTGATCCTGCTTCTCCTGAGATGGGGTTTCCTCATGCAGGAATTAGGACAACACCACATGGACAACTGTGTCCACTCTAGGAGTGACTGGTTCCAGGAGGCCTCCTCTAATTCCCGAGGGCCCTTGAAGACCAGAGGACCACAGTTGGCCCCGTGCCGGGGAGTTAGCACCGGAGCAGCAGCTGGGCCTGGCCCCCAGTGTCTTGAGTTTAAGCCAGAAACACCAAGGTCCTCATTCCTGCTACACGATTCTTCAACTGCTATAAGCAGAGCACGGCCACCGCTACCCCCAGTAAATAAAGTCAGCAGCAGGGTGGTGACTACACTCCTATCTGAGTGGCATCCAGCCACCCTCGCCCTAACGCCAGGGCAAAGCGTTAGAAGGGGGGACACCTTGCACTGGGCTCAAACCAATTGTGGGAAACAGTGTTTTAACTAGAGCCCAGCCTGGGTATCTCAGAAGAAGGGGCAAGGCCCCACCACAGTGACTAATTTCAAAGTCTGCTCCATTTCTGTGTGTTTAAGCTATGAATTAGTTCATTTATATTTACTTTTATGAAGCTGATTAACCAGAGCTTCCCTATCTGATGAAAATCATTTTAATTGTAGTGTGAGGCTCCTGTGTAATATCCATTACATTATGAACTGTTTAAATTCTACATGGGTATTGTGTAAATTGGCCCTTTGTGAGCGAGCAGGCAATTAGGACCAAACAGCTCTCCTTTAAACGGCTACAGAACTTTGTGGTGTTGTTCAGGACAATCAGAAACAAAGGAGGCTGTTTAATTGTAATTTAATGGAATATCAAGGAGTCCGTGGCATTAGACGCTGGCAACAGAGAGCAGGAGAGAAAAATTAACTGCAATTATGTTTGATTAAAGCTATCCTTCTCAATAATCAGCAGTCCTGACAGGCCATGGGGCTCCAGTGGGTTCCAGGACGGCAAAGGTGTGCAGCGATATTAGGACCAATAAAGGGGATATTAGCATAGCTAATTACAGCCCTGCAAAACCTGTAAAGGGGCCTCTGTGTATTGTAATGTGCGAAATAATTGGCCAAGGCCGTTATCAATTACATAAGGAATGAATTTGGTTTGTCAGAGAAAAGCTGATGACATGCACTTCATCTGACACCAGCCCTTCCCTCCTGTTTCCACAGAAGTGAGAACTTACCCACTTCTATCAAAACCTGCAACTTACCAGTGGCCAGACCACTGATAAAATTATCTTGCCAGCAAGTATTAGGTAATTAATACGGCTCATCCCGCTGCCTTCGCTGCCAGTGTTGTCTTCACCTAACTGAAGTCACTGATCATGCAATAATGATTTCTTTCCCTCTGGTCAAAGAAGAAATAACAGACAGTGAAATGTAGTGGGCTTGGCGGTGCGCCCTGGTCACTGAGCAGACAGGGGAAACTTTGAGCTGTTTTAACAGGCGGCCTTTTGGATGTGGCCATCAGTTGTTTGAAATTACCTACTTCTCAGCATCTTAGGAACTCTATACAGGAATTTCTCCCTAATTGTCAAGTTCCAGGCTGGTCCAGCGCTTGGTTTTGCCAGTGCTGGAATATGTGAGTCACTGCACGCTGGAAGGTGTGACCCTGACTGGCCCTGTGAAAAGACACCTCGTCAAGCTGAGCTGTGATTCCGAGGTGCACGCCTGCCTCCGCGTGAGGTTAAGTGGCCACACTCCAAGGAAAGAGCTTTGGCTTCGAACAGATCCTTCCTGCGCCTGAGTTCCAGCCTCGGCCCTGGCAGGCATGACCTTCTCTCCTGGCCCTCAATTACGGGTAATGTGGGAAATCAGAGTCAGGAATGAAAAATACTGGGATCTCTTCTGGGTGGGGGGGCTCCTTTTTCAGTTTTGAGGCAGAGCTCCTAATAAGCATCAAGCTCATACAACAGTGGGGAGACCTCCACGTCATCAGTCAGAACCCAAAGCATCAGTCAGAACCCAAAGCGTCGTGTGTAAATCATGGTGACGGCTTCCAGAGGCTCCCAGGGGCTGCAGAGAGCCCAACTCTGGGATGAGCCCCCAAGTTTCTAGTTACTACTATTTAACTACAGGATAACCTTGACAAGAAAAAGGGAGAACGGAAACCCAGCCGGAAAAGGGAGTTTTAAGAGTCACCAGCCACTCGTAGAGGGAAGAAAGGGGGTGACTGCTTTAATGGCGCGGGGGTTTCCTTGGGGGGTGATGGCAACATCTGGAACTGGAGACGAGGGGTGGCTGTGGAACCATGTGAATGGACAAACCACCACCAGACTGTTCACTTTGAATGTTTAATGTCACGTCCTGCCAGCACCACTTAACAAAAAAAGTCCCTGCCCCAAGCAGACATGAGCACAGCACCCAGCAGGGGAACCAGGCTCTCCTGGGTGTGGGTGGCTCGGCCCTCACTGTCCTGCTGAAATGAAATAGTTAAGAGTCAAATTAAAAGATAGAGCCTTTAAGAGACTTTCCCTTGACTGATAAGGGTGGCCAGTGGAGTGCTTCCTCGAGGTCCCTGCTAATTACTGGGAAGTCCCTGAAAGCAGTGGCCGCAGCTGTGGTGTGTGCACGCCCGGCCATCAGTCGCGGGAGTATTGATTACTGAGCAATTCTAGGCGATCGGGTTTGGCCGCTTCAGAGACAATGCTCTTCCTCACAAACCTGTAATGAGCAGTTCCCATACAAGACCACATTCTGCTGACACCAGATCTGTGCACCGAGATAGTACACAGGTCAATACGTATTGGATTTCCAAAATGCGAGGGTCTTAATGTCAGGCCTCGCTTTTTCCCTCACTCCTGCCATTAGCTATTACGAGGCTCACGTTCTTTAATGCCATACGGGAGGGGAAAAATCTGCTCCATTAGGCTGATTTATTCTTCAAATATGCCATGACAAATTGCTTTAACACCAGACTTATTAAATTCTTGTACATTTCAAGTTATGTGTCTCATATACTAGTAGTGCCTCCGTGACGTCACCAAGAAGGGGGCAGAGGCGATGGGACTGCATTTTACAGCTGTGCCCAGATGTCCTCTGCCAGGACCTCCCTCCCGGGCTGCAGGTCTGGGTGCCCGGCCCCTGCCTGGGAGTACCTGGACTCCACGTGCAGTGCGCCCCCGGCACGCACGACACCCTGCACACAAACGCAGACGTACAAGGATTTGGAAATATCCACAGCTTGACTCGTGGTTCAGCACCGCCTGGCCTTTGTCTGGGGATCCCGGGCTGCTGCAGCACAGCCGTCTCTGGTGGATGGGCTATTCTACTTCCCTCTGCTGTAGTAACCACACCGCATTAACAATATTTGTACTACAATCGCCAAGGGACCCACTTCCCAGATTCTATCACTTCTTTATCTCCTGACAAATACCTCACTATCGAACATTATTAGGTTTAGAAAATTAACCCTTCCCAGTCTGGAGCCACACTAGGCCCCACCGTCCCTCCAAAGAGCCTTATCACTAAATTTCTGCTATAATGGTTTTTCTTTTCATCACAATTTCAGCACCAGCTGTCAAGAGGCACTTATAGATACCGTGATCTTGTACTTCTGCAATGATTCTCATTAAAATGATGCCAAAGAGATCTGATGGGATTTAATGGCTTTGCCGGCCAGTTCAATATCCACTTCTGTAACAGATCCCACCAAGTCCCCCGTTTGGAGAAATTTGTATGACTCGAATTAAACTTTTCCTGGTGGTTTTAATGTGTTCAGATAAGTGAAATCCAGGTAGACACTCTAAAGGCAAATGCAGCCCAGAGTTCCATGCTTTGCCAGTCACCCTGCCCAGCTGGCTGTCAGCATTCTAGTTAGTATTTTCTGTAACTGTTCCTGATATTTCATGATAGTTTTGATAAGGTTATCTGTTTAAAAGAAGTCAACCGCCCAACACAAAAGGAATGTGAAGTGCACTATATTTACACCAGGGCTCTTGTTTCAAGTGCCTATCTTTCTTCCCCCCTTTACCGATTTCTCTATTTCTAATGGGCAATGCAACGCTGACATTATTTCCCCAGCAGATCACGCGCCCTGTCAATCAGTCTGTATTTTGTCTTTCGCTGCGGGCTCATTAAAACAGCTTCCTCACTCCCTCTGGACACTGTTCTATTTGCCAGCTCTGATCACGAAGCTCCTTATTTAAGAAAAATGCCAGCATCACTTGGCTCACATCAGACGCACCCCCTGACTTGTTGCCAGCTCCAGGGGAGACGTGCACAGGTTGTGCACAGATTTAGGGCCTGTGCTTATAGAACTTAGAGTTTCAAGCCTCTGCCTCCCCACACGTGCCTGTTTTTAGGCATCTGGAGATCACAGGGACACTTTGCCATTCTGATTCCTGTTGGCCACAGAGATCATTCTCAAAACAAACTCGAGGGTGGGGGTTTTTTTGTTTTGTATGTCCAGTTTCTAAGTGGGAAAGATCTCGTTCGCTGTCATCTACTCCAATGTACATTTTTCCTCTGTCCATGCCAGCTTGCTTAATTAAGAACCATCATCTTTGTAGGCTGAATTATTAATAAAAAAAAAAATCACATTTTAAATCAAGCCTGTGCATGCGTGGAGGACACCAGTGTCGAACCTGCCGGTGTGGCTCTCTAGCCTTTTAGGTCCTGATTAAAAACTTATTAAAACATTATAAATGATTAATGGGAGCACAGCTCTGAGTGGCAATTATTAGTTTTAATGCAGGTAATGCAGCTTAATGAGGGGGCACATGTGTGCAAAGCCTTAACTTCATTACTCCAGCGTGTCAACATATACAAGAGAAATGTGTGTACAGGTCATCCATTACTCGGAACAGCACCGAGCCCTCTCTCCTCACCTCCCTTTGCTGACGAGCTAGGAGCCATAAATTAATCCCTCTCTGTGGCTCGGGGAAGAACCAAGATGTTAAAATTGTGGTAAACCCTGCTCAGCTCCCCACGTCACTGGGCAGCCCTGAGCTGGATCCTCTCACGGATCCTCTTTCCTGCAGTCCTCCGGCACATGGGAATTTGTCACTGGGATTTTTGTAGGTTGTCATTGTCCCCTCTCAGAAACCAGAGCTATCGATGCTCAAGCTGACTGGGTTTCTTTCCTTTTCAGATTTAAAAGGTCTAGGGGGGAGTCTGGTTCTCTCCTGCCAGCGCCTAATTCGTGTTAACACGGTTTTCCTAAATCCCGTGACATGATTCGGATGTCCTCCATTCTAACTGCTCATCTCCCGTCACGGGGGTGCAGGGGAGGGTGCATGTGAGGGACAGGAAGTCCTCAGCAAAGGAGGAGTCTGCACTCTGGGATGGGATGCAGAAACAGAAGGAAACACCAGTCAGCGCCTGGCGGCAGCGTGGAAACAGCAGGGGAAACACAGGCCCGGGGAAGAGCCTGGTGAATGGGTGCTGAGAACCCACTAAGAAGCCCTGCAAGTCACCAGCCACTCCCGGGACCCTCAGCCCAGGGCCGGCCGTGGCCCACAGCTGGGGAGCAGGCTGCACGGCCCAACTTCGCACGTCACCTTTTATTTTCTGTTTTTGTGACAAGCAGCTTGATCCAGGCTGATCTCCACTATCTGTTTGAAGAGTATTCAGGACTATTTGCATCATTTTATCGCTAATGTATAATATATGGCTCTAAAGTGAGCCCAAGCGCTGTCTTGTTACCGAGCATAAAAAAGTAAGGGCAATAAAGATACATTAGTTCTCTCAAGCACAGCGGCTATAATGCAGGCAGGGAAGGTTGCTGCCAGAGTTAAGAGGCAACCTTTCTGCCTGGCTAAGACAATGGAAGAGTAAAGAAAATGTCAAATCAAGAAAAGCTGGATTTAGAGATGAGGCAGCCCAGAATGACGTTGGTGCCATATTTTGTGAGACTATAATGCTGTTGGCAGCAAAGATCCGTGCTTCTGATTCATCTAAGGCCGCATGGCAAAGCTTTGTCAGTCTGTGCAAGGTATAAATAATTCAGGGTGAGAGATGGCAATTACAGGGCCCTGCACAACCAAAATGAATATTTTATGAGGACTAAAACTGCTCTGGAATGAATCATACACATGGAGTCACACACATGGCAACTGGGCTCCTTCATGCCAGCCCCGAGAAGAGGGGCGCAGAGGCCCTCGGCTCCTTCCAGAGCGCAGACTGTAAACCTGGAGAGTGGTAATAAGCAAACACAAGCAGGCTGACCCGCCATCGTCGCCGCCCCCACGCTCCTGATGGACGCCGTCCCCACAACACCCAGCGGGGAGGCACCGAGACCTCGCTGCAGACCCTCCTGACGCGCCCACAAGTTTGGTCTTACAGGAATGGCTCTGAATTAGCATGCTGGTTCCCTTATTATTTTCAATTGTTCCAACTACAAGTAGGTGCGAACCAGGAACCTTCGCTTCATAAGAAAATGATCTGAATTCTGGCTCAGGGAGAAAGAAGAATTTTGTTGTCCTCAGTGAAATGTAAGAGCACGGGAGGAAGGAGAGGCCGTGCACCTCAGTCTTGCACCCCTCGGCGAGATGCGTCATCTCCCTTTCCGTGAGAGCTGCACGCCACGGCTCTTGCTCCGTCTCCTGGACCCGAATCGTGCATGGTCTGAGTCAACTGACAGAAGGGCCAAGACGGTGGCGTTTTAGGTCCTTAATGTCCAAACGTGAACATCCACGTTGCTTTCCTCACTCTGGAAATCAGCACAGTCCTCATGGAGGCAGGATTTTAAAAGGTCGTTGAAGGCTGAAAGGAGGGTTTCATCTGTTACATTTCCTCCAAAAATGTTCCTGGTGAATTGCTAGAACAAATAACAACATTGTTCGCAAGGCTGAGAGGGGCCAGGCCCACTGGTGAATGGCCATTGTGTCTGTCCAGCTACTGATACCTGGGCTTTTGTGGAGAAAAGCAGGCCAGGGCCATGACACCAGCACACACAAGCATCCCTCTGTGCAGACACCCCGAGCAGGTCCCAGCCATGGTGGGAACCCAACACAAGATCCCTCTGAGAAGGTTTCCTTTAAATCCAACCCCAATGCATTGTTTATGAAAACAAGACTATTAGGTATATTAATAATTTGATAAATAGGGATTTGCCCTTAATTATTCATGAAGAACATTTGGCAACAGTAAAATTATATTCGCAGAACAGGTTTCTAAACCAGCTAATTATAAATTAAGTATGCAAGAGAAAATTGCTAACCTTGAAATTAAAATATTTTATGATTCTGCAATTACAAAAAAAGGTAGAGAATTATCAAAACCCCAGTGTGAGCGGGGAGTGTAGCAGGCCTGGGCCTACACAGATGGCAGAGTGCAGGCCGGGGCGTGACAGCAGAGAAGGTGGACTGGGGGCCCCCCAACTCCAGCAGTCCCACAGGTGGAGGTACGTTCTGCTCAAGTGCAACTTTCCAAGAGTGCAACCTGAAAGATCCAGTACCGTCCACAAGGCCCCAGCACCTGCAGAAACCTCCCCCCTCTCCCACCCCCAGGTCTGGGTCTTGCAAAGCCGTCCCCTCCACCTGCTATCAAAGGTCCAGCATGGAGACCGAGCAGCATCCCCCTCTGTGTACAAGCCTGTGCTGGGGCCCACAAGGACATCTCTTCCTTCTGCCCCCACTCACTGCCCTCCTGTCCGGCAGGGTGTACAGCAAGCTTGGGGTCCAAAGGGACAAGATTAGAGCTGGTGGCCCTGGAGCGTGGTCCCGCTTATCCCCACTAGAGGGCTTCTCAGGCAGGCTCCAGTGGGAGCCTGAAGACGCCACCTGGCCAGCCCGTGGGTAGCAGCAGCTCCAGCCTGCAGAGACCTGGGACAGAGGGGCCTGGTGTCCAGGTATCCCATCGTTTCCTTGCTGGCTCCCACCTGAACACTGCCCCCCAATCAGGAGCCTCCCTGCCTCCAGGGAGCTCAGTAGCCAGAAACACATTCCCAGTGAGTCCCATAAACATTTCTCTTCCCTCACTTGGTAAGAGAAGGCACAGGGGAATCTATGATTTGTTTTGTAATAACTGGTCCTTGCCCACAACTGAGTAGATGTTAACAGAGTTAAAGTGACCAGGATGGATAACGGACATCTTGTTTGGAAAAAAATACATATAGGCCAAATTGCTTAACTTCTTTCCCCTTGGCTATGTCACAGCACAGAGAAATGCAAACCGTGGCGTGTCAGGAAGGCAGAGGCCAGCCCCTAAGCCCACGTGCTGGGCCAGGAGTCAGTGACGCTGCTCTCCTGAAATCAAAGAGAAGGTGAGCGGTGCCCACTGCAGCACCTTCTTCTTTT